>SNQJ01S0178415.1:0-19751 GCA_010110895.2 Picea sitchensis | reverse complement strand
GGGAGACTAAAGAAAAGATACAGAAGCATGGACATACCATGCAGGAGCTCATGGACAGGATCCCATGAAAATTTTCAAGCGAGGGAGTATGATGCAGGAGCATATCCCAGTTCAAGCGAGCCAGCGCGGAAAGCAAGAGACAGTTGGACAAGAGCCAGAACAAATTTTGAAATTTACCTTGGGATTGTTGTGCGAACATAAATGTAACAATTTAATGAAGCACACTTGTGTGATGTAATCAGGACCTTGAGCATACGCTCTTGTCCTTAGTATGTAGGAGGCATTTAAAGTAGTTAATGCAGGTAGATAGAATTTAATTCTAGATTAGATTGTTTGAGAATGCAAGAGGGAAATGGGATATAGACACCCTCATTGTGTATTGTAACATTATTCTGAGCATTGAGAAGAAGAGAATGCAGAGAGCTGTGTAAGAACATCCATGTACAGATATTTGGATTAATAGAAATCTTTGATTCAAATTCATGGTTTGTGTTGTTCTCTGTGTATTGATGTTATATTCATGAATGTTTTCTTCCTGTTATATATTTGCTTTGATATGATGTGTATATGATTTCATGTTCTAAGTGAAGTCTGAAAGGAAGAGTGGATGAGTTTCAATTGTTTCTCTATCTAAGCAAGAATTCCTGCAAGGAGTGCAGTCGAAGTGTCTACAAGGAGTGCGTTGACAGAGGGTTTAGATAGGTAGCATTTGTTCTCATCTCCGCAGAAGTGCAGTTGGGCACATGAGCCATGCAAGGATTGTGCAGGAGAAGAAAAGTCTCAGGGTTGTGAACCTGAGTAAGGTGTGAGAGACTGCTACTGCAGGAGTGCGCAGAGTCGAAGGTATTCAACACTTGGAAGTGTCTGAGAGTTACCGCAAGGAGTGTGCACAAGAATATTCTCTAAGACTCATAGTCGTGAGAAAGCTCAGAAGAAATAAAGCCTTGAAGATATTGAAGGTAGCATAAGGAGTTGGTGCATATCGAGTGACTCAAGGCATCAGAGTTTTGTACCACAGGTGATTAAGTCTGGGAAGGAGTCCTCGGTTCACTTCATGAACGCATCAAGGAGGAGAAGATAGAAAATCCGGATCTTGTGGAGAGGATTTGCGAAATCCCGCCAGCCGTCCGATCTGGTAAAGAAGTGGGGAGGTTACGACTACATCCGGGGCTCAAGCTCTAAGGATCGTGAGCCATTGGATCATCAATTAGTTACTCGTCAATCGTCCGTTTGACAGGAGTTGCGTAGAGTTTAAATATTCGTGAGCAAGGTGGAAACCTCGAGAAGCATCGGGATATTGAGGCATCGGGGTTCGGGAAATCAGGAATTCTGTGGACCAGAGATCGGAAAATCCATCGTGGAAATCCCGACGAGATTAGAGCCGTCCATCTATTGGGATAGGTGGAAGGAACTAGGAGTCATCGGTATATCGGGGATTCATAAGTCAAGAGCCCGAGACCTTTTGAGTTCCGAAACAATGATGGGATCATAGCCATGGATCTCAAGAAGGACACGTGTTGTGTGATCACTCAATCGGGGATTTGGTCATCGAGGCTCATATAGGTGAATGGTTTGACTTTGTGCTTGGTGAAGTCCAAGGTTCGATCTAAACCATCCATCATTTGGGATGCATGTCGAAAGATCTGACGAAGTCGGGGTTCGGCGTATCGGAGGTCTTAAGGACAAGATACTCTTGAAATTTGGAAACACGATATCCCGATGGGTACATAAATAGTGTGGGGCCACAGGCATTGGTAGGTGGACAGGTGGCACGCCCTATCGGGATCTCGTAGTGAGAATTCCCAAATTATTGATATTAGGATTCGTGATCTCGCGAAGTCCGAAGTCCCGATGAGATAAGGGATCGTTGAAAAGTCAAAGTAGCTAGCTCATCGGAGTTTCGACATATCATGAGTCAGGAGTCGGTAAAGTGAATTGCTTGATATCGTGAGTGGAGAAATCGCGATAGGAAAAGTCCCGACAAGTAAAGGAAGGGTCAGCGCTGACTTGCATCGGGGTTTGGGGATTTGAAACACCAGTGCTCGACCATCGACCTCGCGATATTGCGAAGTCCGATTCCCCAATAAGTAAAGAGAGGGGATCGCGCGAAGAGTTCTGTGGGTGCAGACTTCCCGATAGGGGAATAGAAGGACATTAGAGTTCTCCAGGCCGTGGTAAAGGGAGGATCCTGTGAGCGGACGTGCTTGCGAGCGCGCACTGCGTCAGAGGCTATAAGAACTCTTGTAGTTTTAGTGCCTTATCCTAGGGATTCTCTTAACCTTTAACCTCTGCAATTTTCTTTGATCTGTGATCTTCAACTGAAACTAAATGCAAATGAAAACTGAAACTGAGAAAAATGATGAAAATGATGCTTGTTCAACAAGCTTATTGCACACACCTACTCTAATTATTGGGAAAATGAAGCATTCAAGTTACATGAAACAACCAATGAATCCATTTCATCATTTTTTCAATTGTTTGAAGCTTTGAAATGTGCTTCCTTAAGCACCAAAGATAATTCTTACTTGAAGGCACGTCAAAGAAACATTTGGCAATACACTTTCCATTGAATAAATCAATGAGCCTAGGCCCACTTTATGCTTGCAGAAAGGCTGCAAATGGATCCTAAAAAACATCATCAATACTTTCCCTTGTGACATTTCTTTGTGTAAAAAGGAAAATTATTGCATTAGGTCCTTCCTCCACTTTTCTTGGTTGTTGTATGGCTTGCTGATTTTCTGATTCATCCTCAATGCATATGGCCTTGGTCCACTTCTGTTCATGAGGTGTACTAGGAAAAAGGCTTAGTGATACTTGTATTTATTTAATTTCAACCTTTCTCATCTGATCCAATGGCATTTGATCTTGGCTGCTTGATGAAATTGAGCTTGTGTCTTCAAGAAGAATAGGGGGTTGATAGGGCAGTTCTTCACAATTAGAGGTGCATGGGAAACTACATTCTTCTGTCTTATCTTTTGATTGTGAGGGATATTCATCATAGCTTGGTTTATGGTCCCAATTTCTCATTTTTTCACCCTCTAAAATTAGATTATCATATTTTTCTTCTTTTTCAGCAACAAAAATATGACATGAGGGTTGAAACAAGCGATTGTTGCTTTGATGTGAAGGGTACTTATCTGCTATAAGGTCTTCAACAGACTGTTCATGGAAATCATCTTCATAATCATCATACAAAGGTGAATCAATGACCATTTGACTATTAATGGTTGAGGGGATTAGTACAATAGCTAGGACAACTGGTTGTTCAGTGAAAACATCCTCATAGTCATCAAAACTTGGAAAATCATGGCACACTGGTTCATTAACAATAGGAGGGATTACAACAACAATTGGTAAGCTATGAATTCGTTCATGACAAGTTGAAACACTATTCTCATGATGAAATAAATATGAACCTAAGATGACCTCTTGACTTAAAGAATCGAGAAAACGAGGAGAAAGGGAAATGATGGATTGTCCATATTGATCTTTCTCTTGGGGACCTAGATTTTGACATGAATGATGTATTTTTTATTCAAATTTAGGAAAATCATTATGAAACTCATCATATAAGTCCTTCTCTCTAAAATCATCCCCTTCATCATCACTACTAGAGGAATCACTTGTTGGATCCTGAATATATGATGCATACCCCTCACAACAATTCTCAAAAAGTGTTTCAACTGGATAAATTATCTTGCAATGAGAATAAAAAATATCATGAAAGTCCTTCAAAGAGGAAATACTAGAAGCAGGGAGTGTTCTATACCATTGCCTCGCATCATCTTCCAATGAATACATGAACATTTTCATCAATATATCTTCATGATGGATGTCAAGCAGCTGCATTAAAGCATGGAATTCATGAACCTGCTCAAAAGGGTTGTCATCCTCAGCTTCATAAAATATGGGTAGCAGATCTTTCCATTCATCAATTTGAGGCACATGATGTGGATAACCATCCATGGCTAAGAAATCGAGTGGGAAAACCTCCTGGCGAGGATAGCCTTCATATCCATTTAATTTGTCTCATCCCCAGTGGAGTCACCAATAGATTCTGAACAATGGAGTCGCCATGGTGAATGTGAAGTCTTGAAGGTGTCCAACTTTAGTCACCATCTAAAGATGGAGGTAAATGCGGTATGAAACTATTACAGGATCTTTAAATCAGATCAAATGCATCCCCGACAACAAAGCCAATTATGTTAGCGAGAAAGTCACACTTTGATTGCTAAGTGTAAGCTCAACAACCATCATAATGTAAAAAATATTTTTGTTTTGAACCGATTGGATCACCAAGATGGATAAAGAAAGAGGGGGCTGGCTGTAATCGATGGAAGCTACACCAATGGGCAATGGTCTGACATCCTTCAGAGGCACAGCTGCTCAACCGAGAAAACAAGATTATGTCTTGCGATAACTCAACAGAAAACAAGATTATATGCTGATAAGTGGAAGAATGAAGAAGGAAAACATAAGGTAGAATGTTCACTAAACAAATATCCTCTCAATTTAATGAATCAACAAATACTTGAATATAAACAATGACTAATGGGCAAAATAAAGAATATCCTCTATTGCTTAGGGATCCATAAATCATTAACAACCTTTGGCCCTCAAATATGAAATATATTCAAATAAGAAGAAATATAAATATAAGAGTTACAATATTAAATCACATCTCTCATGAGTCTCCAATAGCAGTAATACTTACAATCATAAAATGTCCATAGGCTTACAAATGAACACACACAAAAAAACTACCTACTCCTACTGTCTCTAGCCTCTCTTGGCTCATGAATCCTCCTTCTCCAAGAGATCTCTCCTTCCTTAAATATAAAATAGAATCCAAATAACCTTATGAGGTCAAATCCCATCTCCTCCATTGGATTCTAAGAATTGGAGATAGGTGGCAACAATAAAAGAGACAAAAATCCAACAAACTGCTAATTTTCAGGAATTTGTTGGAAGTGATTAATAAATTGTTTCCACCTCATTGCATGAGGAAATTGATCGAGCTAAATCCTAGGTGCAGGTGTCCCTTGAAATCTAAATGATACTTGAGAATCCTTTCTAATTCTCCTTGACAGGTGGCAGCCTCCCAACAAGGCAAATATCAAAACCGTGACCGCTACAAGAAATTCCGTAGCGTCGCTGTGCACATTTGGTAGCGCCACTTCTATGTCTAATATCTCTCAAACCATAACATGTAATATACCAGATATAAAAAGTATGCAGAACATAAATAAAATCCTAGAAATGGCAGAATAACAGTAATATAACCATCATAATCTCCACAACAACACATAAATGATATAAGAACAACAACATAAATAACACTTTGATTCAGAAAGCAATGTTCATGGGCCTCTTCGAGTGGGCAACCTCTAGTCGAGAAACACTCTATTACAATAATCTCCAAGCTAGGGTTTTCATACCCTCGACCCTTATTTATACTAAATATGTCTATCAAGAGAAGCATCTAGAGGAATATCCTTATAGAAGTGGAAGATTCTATTAGGTCTTCTTACATCCGCTTTATTCTATTTTATTGAAAGGCATTATTAATATTGACCTTTATTACATCCGAATATATTTCTCTACCTATGTGCGGGTTAGGACACTAACATAACACATTTTGAAAAACCGAGAGAGGTTTTTGTTATTTGGAATGTTATGAATAAAAACCTCCAGTTTTCAAAAATACCTTCTCAGTTGTTCACAATCCAAGTTTTAAGTTAGTGACTCAAAACTGGTAAAATAACTTTGCACAATTCGTTTTCTGCCAGACTTTAGGTAGTGAATTTAGGTAGTGCCTGCCTGTGTGCCTGCATGCGATTGGGTAGTGCAAATCCATGAGTGATTTTGATGCTTGAACTTGGATATTGGGCATAACCCAATATAATTTCAATTTTCCCAAAATAAATAAAATATCCCATAACAATTGTATTCATTTGCCAAAATGAATAATGAAGGATTTATGCAACGCTGAGGCATAAACCAATCTTGTGCTAAAATATGCTCCATGGGGCATAGAGTCCTCCCTGTGAGGCTCTAATAAATCTTGTAGTTTCACTGCCTTATCCTGGGGATTCTCCCAACCTTTAACCTCTGCAATTTGCTTTGATATGTGAACTTCAACTGAAACTAAATGCAAACGAAAACTGAAACTGAGAAAAATGATGAAAATGATGCTTTTTCAACAAGCTTATTGCACACACCTACTCTAATTATTTGGAAAATTAAGCATTCAAGAGAGGCATTTTATCTTGAGGTGTATTAGGAAAAAGGCGTAGTGATGCCTGTATTTCTTTAATTTCAACCTTTCTCATTTGATCACATGCCATTTGATCTTGGCTTCTTGATGAAACTGAGCTTCTGTCTTCAAGAGGAATAGGGGGTTGACAGGGAAGTTCATCACAATTAGAAGTGCTTGGGAAACTACATTCTTCTATATTATCTTCTGATTGTGAGGGATATTCATCATAGCTTGGCTTATGGTCCCAATTTCTCAAATTTTCACCCTCTAAAATTAGATTATCATATTTTTCTTCTTTTTCAGCAACAAAAATATGACATGAGGGTTGAAACAAGCTATTATTTCTTTGATGTGAAGGGTACTTCTCTGATATAAGGTCTTCAATAGATTGTTCATGGAAATCATCTTCATAATCATCATACAAAGGTGAATCAATGACCATTTGACTATTAATGGCTGAGGGGATTAGTACAATAGTTGGGACACCTGGTTGTTCAGTGAAAACATCCTCATAGTCATGAAAACTTGGAAAATCATGGAACATTGGTTCATTAACAATAGGAGGGATTACAACAACAATTAGTAAGCTATGAATTCATTCATGACAATATGCAACACTATTATCATGATGAAATAAATCTGAACCTAAGATGACCTCTTGACCTAAAGAATCGAGAAAAGGAGGAGAAAGGGAAATGATGGATTGTCCATATTGATATTTCTCTTGGGGACCTAGATTTTGACATGAATGATGCATTTTTTCTTCAAATTTAGGAAAAGCATTATGAAACTCATCATATAAGTCCTTCTCTCTACAATCATCCCCTTCATCATCACTGCTAGAGGAATCACTTGCTGAATCTTGAATATATGATGCATAGCCCACACAACAATTCTGAAAAAGTCTTTCAGCTGGATAAATTATCTTGCAATGAGAATAAAAGACATCATGAAAGTCCTTCAAAGAGGAAATAMTAGAAGCAGGGAGTGTTCTATACCATTGCCTCACATCACCTTCCAATGAATACATGAACATTTTCATCAATATATCTTCATGATGGATGTCAAGCTCCTGCATCAAAGCATGGAATTCATGAACATTCTCAAAAGGGTTGTCATCCTCACCTTCATAAAATTTTGGAAGCAGATCTTTCCATTCATCAATTTGAGGCACAGGATGTGGATAACTATCTATGGCTGAGAAATTGAGTGGGACAAACCTCCTGGCAAGGATAGCCTTCATATCCATTTAATTTGTCTCATCCCCAGTTGAGTCACCAAGAGATTCTGAACAATGGAGTTTCCATGGTGAATATGCAGTCATGAAGGTGTCCAACTTTAGTTACCATCTAAAGTTGGAGCTGTGCAGTGTCGTTCTTCCCAGGGAGATTTTCAATCAGCTCAAATCCATCCCTGGCAACGACGCCAATTATGTTAGCACTGAAAGTCACACTTTTATTGCTAAATTGTAAGCTCAATACCCATCATAATGTAAAAGATAATTTTGGTTTTGAATAGGTGGATCAACAAGATGGATAAAGAAAGAGAGAGGGCTGCAAACTATAGATCAGTAGGCTACACCAATGGGCAATGGAGTCACAAACATCCTACTCATCGAAGGCAAAAAATGGAAGAATGAAGAAGGAAAACCTAAGGTATAATGTTCACTAAACAAATATCCTCTCAATTTAATGAATCAACAAATACTTGAATATAAACAATGACTGATGGGAAAAATACAACAAATCCTCTGCTTCTTAGGGATCCATAAATCATTGACAACATTTGATCCTCAAATCTGCAATATATTCAAATAAGAAGAAATATACACAGAAGAGGTACAATATGAAATCATAGCTCTCATGAGTCTCCAATAGCAGTAATGCTTACAATCATAAAATGCCCACAGGATTACAAATGAACACATAGAGAAAAACTGCCTACTCCTGCTCTCTCTAGCCTCTCTTGGCTCATGAATCCTCCTTCTCCAAGAGATATCTCCTTCCTTAAATATAAAATAGAATCCAAATAACCTTAGGAGGTCGAATACCATCTCCTCCATTGGATTCTAAGCCTTGGAGATAGGTGGCAACAATCAAAGAGACAAAAATCCAACAAACTGCTAATTTTCAGGAATTTGTTGGAAGTCATTGATAAATTGTTTCCACCTCATTGCATTAGGCCTTTGATGGAGCTAAATCATAGGTGCAAGTGTCCCTTGACATCTAACTGATCCTTGATAATCCTTTCGAATCCTCCTTGAAAGGTGTCAACCTCCCAACAAGGCGAATATCAAAACCGTGACCGCTACGGAAAATTCGGTAGCATCGTTGTGCAGATTCAGTAGCACCACTTATATATCTAATATATCTTAAACCATAACACATTTTGAAAAATTGAGAGAGTTTTTTGTTATTTGGAATGTTATGAACAAAAATCTCCATTTTTAGAAAATACCTTCTCAATTGTTCACAATCCAAGTTTGAAGTTAGTGACTCAAAACTGGTAAAATAACTCTGCACAATTCGTTTTCTGCCAGAATTTAGGTAGCGCCTACCTGTGTGTCTACGTGCAATTGGGTAGCGCAAATCCATGAGTGATTTTTATGCTTGAACTTGGATATTGAGCATAACACAATATAATTTCAATTTTACCCAAAATAAATAAAATATCCCATAACAATTGTATTCATTTGCTAAAATGAATAATGAAGGATTTATTTAATGCTGAGGCATAAACCAATATTGTGATAACATAGGCTCCATGGGGGATAGAGTCCTCCCTGTGAGGCTCTAAGAACTCTTGTAGGTTCAGTGCCTTATCCTAGGGATTCTTCCAACCTTTAACCTTTGCAATTTTCTTTGATTTGTGAACTTCAACTAAAACTAAATGCAAATGAAAACTGAAACTTACAAAAATGATGAAAATGATGCTTGTTCGAAAAGATTATTGCACACACCTACTCTAATTATTGGGAAAATGAAGCATTCAAGTTACATGAAACAACCAATGAAGCCATTTCATCATTTTTTCAATTGTTTGAAGCTTTTAAATGTGCTTCCTTAAGCACCAGAGATAATTCTTACTTGAAGGCACGTCAAAGAAAAATTTGGCAATACACTTTCCATTGAAAAAATCAATGAGCCTAGGCCCACTTACTGCTTGCAGATAGGCTACAAATGGATCCTAAAAAACATCATCAATACTTGCTCCTGCAACATTGCTTTGTGTAAAAAGGAAAATTATTGCATTAGGTCCTTACTCCACTGTTCTTGGTTGTTGTATGGCTTGCTGATTTTCTGATTCATCCTCAATGCATATGGCCTTGGTCCACTCCTGGTCAAGAGGTGTATTAGGAAAAAGGATTAGTGATGCTTGTCTTTCTTTAATTTCAACCTTTCTCATCTAATAACATGGCATTTGATATTGGCTGCTTGATGAAACTGAGCTTGTGTCTTCAAGAGGAATAAGGGGTTGATAGGGAAATTCATCACAATTAGAAGTTCTTTAGAAACTACATTCTTCTATATTATCTTCTGATTGTGAGGGATACTCATCATAGCTTGGTTTATGGTCCCAATTTCTCATTTTTTCACCCTCTAAAATTAGATTATCATCTTTTTCTTCCTTTTCAGCAACAAAAATATGACATGAGGGTTGAAACAAGATATTGTTGCTTTGATGTGAAGGGTACTTCTATGATATAAGGTATTCAACATAATGTTCATGTAAATCATCTTCATAATCATCATACAAAGGTGAATCAATGACCATTTGACTATTAATGGCTGAGGGTATTAGTACAATAGCTGAGACAACTGGTTGTTTAGTGAAAACATCCTCATAGTCATCAAAACTTGGCAAATCATGGCACACTGGTTCATTAACAATAGGATGGATTACAACAACAATTGGTAAGCTATGAATTCATTCATGACAATATGCAACACTATTATCATGATGAAATAAATATGAACCTAATATGACCTCTTGACTTAAGGAATTGAGAAAAGGAGGAGAAAGGGAAATGATGGATTGCCCATATTGATCTTTCTCTTGGGGACCTAGATTTTGACATGAATGATGCATTTGTTCTTCAAATTTAGGAAAAGCATTATGAAACTCATCATATAAGTCCTTCTCTCTACAATCACCCCCTTCCTCATCACTGCTAGAGGAATCACTTGTTGAATCCTAAATATATGATGCATACCGCTCACAACAATTCTAAAAAAGTCTTTCAGCTAGATAAATTATCTTGCAATGAGAATAAAAAACATCATGAAAGTCCTTCAAAGAGGAAATACTAGAAGTAGGGAGTGTTCTATACCATTTCCTCACATTACCTTCCAATGAATACATGAACATTTTCATCAATATATTTTCATGATGAATGTCAAGCTGCTGCATCAAAGCATAAAATTCATGAACATGCTCAAAAGGGTTGTCATCCTCACCTTCATAAAATTTGGGCAGCAGATCTTTCCATTCATCAATTTGAGGTATAGGCTGTGGATAACCATCTATGGATGAGAAATTGAGTGGGGAAAATCTCCTGGCCAGGATATCCTTCATAGCCATTTAATTTGTCTCATCCCCAGTGGAGTCACCAACAGATTCTGAATAATGGAGTCGCCATGGTGAATGTGCAGTCTTGAAGGTGTCCAACTTTAGTCACCATCTAAAGTTGGAGCTATGCAGTGTCGTTCTTCCCAGGGATATTTTCAATCAGCTCAAATCCATTCTTGACAACATCACCGATTATGTTAGCACTGAAAGTTACACTTTGACTGTTAAAGTGTAAGCTCAACACCCATCAGAATGTAAAAGATAATTTTAGTTTTGAATAGGTGGATCAAAAAGATGGATAAATAAAGAGAGAGGGTTTCAAACTATAGATCAGTAGGCTACACCGATGGGCAATATAATCACAAACATCCTACTCATCGAAGGCACAAAAGCTGCTCAACAAAAAACAATATTATATGATGATAAGTGGAAGAATGAATAAGGAAAGCATAAGGTAGAATGTTCAATAAACATAGATCCTCTCAATTTAATGAATCAAAAAATACTTGAATATAAACAATGACTGATGGGAAAAATACAACAGATCCTCTGCTGCTTAGGGATCCATAAATCATTGACAACCTTTGATCCTCAAATCTGCTATATAATCAAATAAGAAGAAATATAAATAGAAGAGTTACAATATGAAATCACAACTCTCATGAGTCTCTATTGGCATGTTTACAAGAAGAGTGTGCTTGTCATTGATGGCAAGAACAACAACACCGATGGCATGTCTATAGGAAATAACAACAACAACGATGGCATGCTTATAGCTATTGATGGCAAGAACAACAACCATGAAGGTATGGTTACAGGAAAGAATAGTAGCGGCGTTGGCAGGTTTACAGTTGGGAGACAACAATGGAAAAAATGCAGGCAAGGAAGATCAACAACGATGATGGCATGGAAAGATTAGAAGCTAGTGGACTTAATCTCCATTTCGAAGTTTTGGATACCGGGAGTTGGAGGAGTCAAGACTCGAGACTCTTCATCATAGGAGTTCTGAAGTTGCGAAATGCGAAATGCCGAAATCCTGAAACAGGCACATCAAACCACGAATTAATCTCCATTTTGGAGTTTCGGATACTGGGAGTTGGAGGAGTCAAGAGTCAAGACTCTTCATCATAGGAGTCCTAAATTTGTGAAATGTCGGAATGCCAAAATGCAAAAAACACCTTTTGGTGCAGGTTTCAGATACCGGGAGTTGGAGTGTCAAAACACTTCACCACAGGAATACCGAAATGAGAAAAACACCTTTTGGTGTAGGTTTCATATACCTGGAGTTGTAAGTGTTGAAACACTTCACCATAGGAATGCCGAAATGCCGGAATGTCGAAATGTGAAAAACACCTTTTGGTGCAAGTTTCAGATACCGGGAGTTGGAAGTGTCGAAACACTTCACCAAAGGAATGCCGAAATGTAGGAATGCCAAAATGCAAAATTGCCAAAGCACTTTATGGATAAACACTTGGTCACAACTGTGGGCATGTGAAGGAAGGCGCTTGCAAGTTGCAAGGCTCCATTTCATGATTAGGAATTGGAAGAGTTAGAGTGACTCGCAACAAATTCGCGAAATGAGAAATTGCGAAATGTAGTTTCGAATAAGGCTGTGGTCATAGCCAGTGGTCACATTTGCGAAAGGGAGGAAGGAGCTAGTGCAACCAAGCTCCATTTCGGAGATCGCAACTTGGAGAATCAATATGCCTAGCAACAGGAATTCGCGACATGCGAAATACCGAAATGCCGAAATGCGAAAACACCTTTTGGTGTAGGTTGTGGTCACTGCCTGAGGCCACATGTGAAAGGAAAGGTGAAAGGTGCCAAAGGCACAAGGCTCAATAGGTTCACAGTGTAACTGCTAGAAACGACTGATGGTTTCTGTTAGAGGACTCAAAGAGACTTCAGGGTGACCGCCAGAGAAGATGAAGAGTCTCAAGGCATCTGCCAATGGAATGAAGACTGTTGATAGGGGCGATTGACATATGGAAGAGCATTAAAGCCTGTAACTGAAACAGAGAGGATGAGCTCGACTATGATAGAGAAGATGAAGAGGTTCGACTACTAGACAGGCTAAGGAATCTCAACATAACACCCAGTGATGATGAACGCATGGGTATAACCGCCAAAAAATATAAGGAATTGCCATGATGATCAGGAAGAGGACTCGACACGAGGAGAACATGCAGAACAAAGAGAGTGTGTTGATGCTTGAGGGGGTGAAGCGGTGGAAATGTGGAGTGGAGTGAACATCCCTATGTGAAAAAAAATGGCGATGTGTAGAGCATGGAGGAGGATTGTGCATATAGGATGCACAAGGTGCACAGAGACTATAAGAATGCAGAACAAAGAAGAGGGGTTGCTGTTGAGAGTGATTCAAGCGTGTAGAAGGAGACAGTGTGCAACAACTGAAATACACAGAAGAGTAATGGTGCATAGAAGGGACATGGAGCACATAGCATAAAAGGAATAAGAACATACAACATAAGGAAGTTGTGCAGGAAGACACTGATGTAGGTAGAGCAAAGAAATGTAGAAAAACAGTGATGAGAACTGTAAGCCATTGATAAATATTGTATCACTGTGATAAATTTATATATATAGAAAAATTTATATTTCAGGGTGGTAGGGAGGTGCTAGGGAGGACTATTGTCCTCAGAGGTTTAAGTGGGTTCTTGAACACAGGGAGATGTAGCTTCCATCTGGTTGCATCCATAGAAACCAGGGTGGCAGGGTGGTGCAAGGGAGAATTTTTGTTCTCTGTTATACAGGTTGGTGCCTGTGTGACTGGAAGTTGGTACTTCCATCCAGTTGGTGCTGGAACACTTAGGGAGTTGTTTCTTCCTTCTAGTGGGTGCTAGAGAAACCAGGGAGTTGGTGCTTCCTTCTAGTGGGTGCTAGAGAAACCAGGGAGTTGGTGCTTCCTTCTAGTAGGTGCTAGAGAAAATAGAGAGCTGGTGCTCTCAACAAGTTGTAGCTTGCAAAACAGAGGTTGTAGCCTCACAATGAGTTGGTGTTCATAAGTATGATAATGTACAGAATGTAAAGATTATTTATCATATAAATAAGAAGAGGTTTTTACCCTTTATGGGTTTCCTCAAGAAATATTTGTCTCTGTGTATCTCATATGTGTGAATGATGCTGAATGTTCTATTGCTTACTTCCCTGCATTATTGTGATTGTCATTGAGTGCTATGTAAAGAGTTTAAAATAAGCATAATTGTTTAAGCACAGTAACAACTGATTCACCCCCCCCCTCCCTTCTCATTTTTCCAACAGTCTCCAATAGCAATAATTCTTACAATCATAAAATGCCCACAGGCTTACAAATGAACACACACAGAAAAACGACCTACTCCTACTCTCTCTAGCCTCTCTTGGCTCATGAATCCTCCTTATCCAAGAGATATCTCCTTCCTTAAATAGAAAATAACATCCAAATAACCTTAGGAGGTCTAATCCCATCTCTTCCATTGGATCCTAAGCCTTGGAGATAGGTAGCAACAATCAAAGAGACAAAAATCCAACAAACTACTAATTTTCAGGAATTTGTTGGAAGTCATTAATAAATTGTTTCCACCTCATTGCATGAGGCCTTTGATGGATATAAATCCTAGGTGAATGTGTCCCTTGACATATAAATGATCCTTGAGAAGCCTTTCTAATCCCCCTTGACAGGTGGCAACCTCCCAACAAGATGAATATCAAAACCGTGACTGCTATAGGAAATTCGGTAGTGTCACTGTGCAGATTCAGTAGCACCATTTATATGTCTAATATCTCTCAAACCATAACACATTTTGAAAAAATAAGAGAGGTTGTTGTTATTGGGAATGTTATGAAAAAAACCCTCCAATTTTCAAAAATACCTTCTCAATTGTTCACAATCTGAGTTTTAAGTTAGTGACTCAAAACTGGTAAAATAACTCTGCACAATTCGTTTTCTACCAGAATTTAGGTAGTGCCTGCCTGTGTGTCTGCGTGCGATTGGGTAGAGAAAATACATGAGTGATTTTGATGCTTGAACTTGGAGATTGGGAATAACCCAATATAATTTAAATTTTCCCCAAAATAAATAAAATATCCTATAACAATTGTATTCATTTTCCAAAATGAATAATGAAGGATTTATGCAATGCTGAGGCATAAACCAATCTTGTGCTAACACAACACACCCTTTTGAATTTTTAGGGTACCGATTTCTTTTAACCATTCAACATATTCTTATTTTGCTTTTCATATGCTACACATATATTTTATTTAAGATTATGCATTTTTTTTTGTTTTCCTCACATTTTAAACTTCAAAATTTCATGAAACCCTGAGAAAATATCATGCTTGTTTAAGAAAATATAAAAAAAATTGAAAAATAAACAAGATCACAAACTTTCCCCAAAGTGACGATGAACTCATCGGAGCTTGGGCCAAAAAAATAGGCAAGTAGTTTACTCGAGATCACATGCAAGTGGTGAATTCACTCAATTTTCCTAGTGATAGAATGAAAATCTCCATCCCCTTTGTGATATGGAAGTGTTATGTGATTGGTTACCTGCCATAAAAAATGAATTTTTTTAGTTTCCTACCTTATTTATGGTAAGTATAATCAATGTCAGTTGTAATGGAACCAAATACATGCAGGGTGTAGTAAAATTCATAGTTTCACCCTCTTTCGCATCCTAATCAATTCTTGGATGACATATATCAATTCATGTCTTTAAATTTTGGTGGTAGCAGGTAAACTGCCTCAAAGGAAAATCTAGTTTGGAAATATATGAAAAAACCAAGAACAAGGGGCAAAGAAACAATAGAGGCATCCAACTCAGTGCCAACATAAGAAGGGGATCCACAACCAACAAAGGGTGCAAAATAAATTATCTTATTACCTTGAAGAATTTATCTACACAAGTACCTTTGTATGGGGACACCAAGCCTAGCACTGATACACAATTCCATATACCAGGGTGTAACAAATTGTTCATGAAGTTACATAATCAAGAATACCTAAAATCCACACCACATAGCGACCTTGATCTCAGAGTGGTAGACGACCAAGTTTTTCAGAACATCATGCATTCCAAATTACACTCAACTACAACAAGGGAACCAATGTTTCCATCTATCTATGAAGTGGAATGGATCATCAACTACACCGATTGTAGAAATTGTTTGGTTAATAATGAGAAGAGAGAGTGCAACGAGGTTTTCCTCCCACAATATGTCACCAAATATCACCAATTCCATGATTCCAAGGAATTGTTGATCCAGGTGGATATTGGTGACCACCCACCTGTTCCAGCTAGCTCCTCTTGTCAGTTTTTAGTTCAACATGTTCTTATGTACTTCTTTGTAATTGTGGGTTCTATACTTCTGGGGCTATTTGAATCCCTACACATATTCCAGGTGGATACTGGTGGCCTCCCACCTAATCCAATTGGCTTATTTTGTATGTTTTCATGTCATCACATCTTTTACTTTTAGGGCTGTTTTAGGACCCTAAACAATGTTATTTTGGCATGTCACAGTAAAAATGTAGACGAAGTCAAATTTTTATGGCATAATACATATTTCTCTAAAATACCTTTCCAATGGTCTATCACACACCTAAAATGAATATCATGTGCAAACGTTACGACCCTAAGAAGTTAATGTACTAACCTACCCAAATGGGGCCCATATGACTTTTGGCATTTCATCTCCTAGGGTTAGGTTTTTGGATTTCTAAGGTTTTGGGATTCATGCTTATCATAAAAATGCCTTCAAAGCCTCATTGTAATAGTATGTTGTGAATGAGCGTAGCCGTCACATCTCTTCTTAGAGATAAAACTACCACCATTCTAGCGAGTCTTGCACTCTGTATTTTTACAGTCTCTTTACAATTATTTCATTAATAGAAATCAAGTATTGTTGTATTTATTTGTTTCTGAAAATTTTCATGAATATTTCATTGAATACATCTTCTTTCATTTTGTTCCAAAAATAATCTGGATCAGTTGTATCAGAGCATACTGCTCTTGATCATTTTTCAATGCATGTCCCCGAAGAGGTCCAAGTATAACCAGTTGGGTCTCGAGTTTGTCTCTCTTGATGAAAACCACTCTTGCATGCCCAAGAAACCCTCGATGGCAGAAAAAAATAAAAATGGCGAAGCATAATATTCTATTAACCTGTTTCTTGAGCAAGTTTTCATGCGACAGAGGGACGAAATGATGGAGATTTTTTCACACATCCTTCAACGCTTGCCAATAGAAACATGCATATCTTCATCCAACGACCATTTTGGAGGAACCTCTCCCTTCAAGGTACAAGTTAATTTTGATATTCCCATATTTGAAGGTCAGATAGATGAAGATGCCCTAGAAAAATGGTTAAATCTATTAGAAGGTTATTGTTGAGTTCAAAATTTTTCCGACAGGGAAAATATCACCTTCATACTTGTCAAGGCTCTCCCCCATGTCAAACATTGGTGGGAAACTTACTGGGAGAAAATTTCCACAGAGGAATCTGGAATATATGGGTCTGAGTCCACTTGGGAGTTTTTTGTGGATGCGGTCAAAGAGAAGTACTATCTGTTGGAAATGTTTAACAGGTTGTTATTGATGGAAAGTACAACAATGAAGAATGTAATAGACGGGCACCAGAAGTATTTTGGGAAGAAGCCGCAGAGAAACCTCGATAAGATCAGAAGAGATAGTGCAGAGGATGTTTGGTATGTTTTACAGGCAACGTAAGACTTGTCATTGATGGCAAGTACAATAGTAATGATGGCTTGAGTACAGCTGTGATGATCAACAGGCAAATAGAAGATAAGTCCAGGAAGATCGAATGATCGAAGGCAACACAACGTTGATGAGGCATAATGGAGTCCCGTAAAGTTTGTGAAGCATTTATGATCGTTGGATCCCATCCAAAATTTCCAACAGAATGAGGGTCATCAGATTTGAATATAGACAAGAAGAGCATGCTGAAGAGGAGGATAGATCTTAGGTGTTAGATCTGAGGGTAGGGTCCGATCACTGTTGGATCGAGGAGAACCTGCACGATATTTAAAGTGAAAGGAGTAGAGGGCTCAAAAAATCCTGAAAGTAGGAGGACCGTCCATCTCAGGGGGTTATGTGGACCGTTGATCCGACTCCCTGTCGAAATTTCGGGGATCGAGAGTTGGAGATGACAAGTAATATCATCCACAGAAATCATGATTTCGCGATATGAAAAATTGCGATGTAATTTGAGCTGTCAAATGAAGATCACATATGGATCGTCGATCCGACTCACCTCAGCAAACCACGTCAGCTAGGAACACGTGGCACAACCAGGTAATGACAAGTGTCAGACTGATTCAACATTCCAAGCACATGTAAGTCACGAATCAAGGTGACACGTGGCAGTTATTTAACACATGTGACGCCAGCAGACTTACTTCATATCGGAGTTTCGTGAATCGGGACATAGAGAGACAAGAGAACATTCACCACAGGAATCTCGATATCGCGATATGCGAAATCGCGATGTAATCTGAGCCATCAGATCAAGCTCAGATTTGGACCATTGATCTAACTCCATATCAGAGTTTCAGGGATCGCAACATGGAGAGGCAAGCAAACAATGCAACAAGAATGTCGATTTCACGATATGCGAAATTGAGATTCAATCACAGCCATTGAATGAAGCTCTGATCAGGACCGTTGATCCCACGCCATTTTGGGGTATCGGGGATCGCGACTTGGAGAGTCAAGATGTCTCTTATCCAGACTCACGAAATGAGAAATCACGAAAGTGCCTTATGCATAAGGCTGTGGTCACATCCCATGGTCACAAGAAGGGAAGGAGTCAGTCCAGATAAGCTCCAATTCGGGGTTTCAGAGATAGCGAATTGGAAATTCGAGATGCCTCATCTCCAGATTCATGAAACACGAATTCATGAAAAGTGCTTTTTGCATAGGCGCTTGGTTATGACCATAGTCATATTAGGGAAGGATGTAGTGTAGAAAAGTTATGTATAGGAACTTCGGAGATCGCGAAATGAAGTGTCAAGACACTCAACACAGAATTGTCGAATGACGAAATGCCGAAATGAATGCAAGATCCCATGGATTCAATCCAACGATGCAGGTGAATTTGAATAAGATCAGAGGGCTACTATTGCACGACACAGTGAAACTTCTAGTAACCATTGATGGTTTCTACCAGAGGATGCGAAGAGACTTCAGTGTGATTTCTAGAGGAGCTGAAGAGTCACATGGAATCTGCCAGTGGAATGAAGACGATTCGTGGAGGAAATTGACATTTGGATGAGGGTTTGAGCTCATAACTAAAACAGAAAGGATGAGCTCGAATGTAACAGAGAAGAGGAAGAGTCTCAACTGCCAGAGGGAAAAAGGAATCTCGGCTTAACACCTAGTGATGCTAGACACAGGGGTTGAACTGCCAGAGAAGTTGAAGAGTTGCAATGATGATCACGCAGAGCACTTGAGATGTGGAAGAGATTGGCGCGGGATGAGCATGTAAAATAATTACGAATATTGCATGCACAAGATGCACAGAGGAATATATACACGGTACAAAGAAGAGAAGGGTAGCTGTTGCTATTGGAGTTTCTGTGGTTGCTGTTATTGAAGGTGATTCATGTGTGAAGAAGGAGGAGAGTGCAGCAACTGAGTTGAACCGAAGAGGAACTGTGTAGTGAATGGACATGGCGCACAAAGCATAAAAAGTAGAATAATAGACAGTGCAAGTCATATGTGCAGGAAGGCAATGAGGAAGACAGAGTAACGAAATGCAGCAAAACAATGATGAGTCTGGTAAGCCATTGTTGAACATTATATAATTGTAATAAGTTTCAGTAGCAAAGATTTATATTTCAGGGTGGAAGGGAGGTGCTAGGGAGGACTGTTGTCCTCATAGGTTCAAGTGGGTGCTTGAACAC
>SNQJ01S0178414.1:14084-27366 GCA_010110895.2 Picea sitchensis | reverse complement strand
TGGGGATGGGGAAGTATCACCTAAGCAGTGAATCTCATGATCAACTTCAAACTCCTCTTCTTCTTCATCAACCACTAAATTATTTTGCAAAGGAGCTTGTACCCTCTGATCATCTCTCTCTATTTCTAGGATCCCTAGGAAAGATTTGGGGAGCATTATTTGGTCTCCTGTAGTTACTTTTGTTATCATTGTTTTGAGAATTTCTATATGTCTGTTTCCCTTCTGATTTTAATTTCTCAATTTCAGTGGAGAGAGATTTTACTAATTTGGTCAGCTCATCTACTTGAGAATGGACAATAGAGGAATCGGAATTTGAAGCTTCATATTTGTTTTTTCTCCTATCCCTATTAGATTTCCCCCTGAGCTTATCTGATGCCACTATGTTAGATTCTACCTCTAAGGCAACATCTTGCATATGAACCAAAGAAGGTGACCTTATTTCTCTCAAAAGGAGGCAAAATTCGGAATCAAATGCACCGACATAAGTGGTTTTTGCCATGGTTTCAGTGGGTTTGATCTCATCAGGGATCTTCTTGTACATTTGTTAAATCTTTTAGAAAATTCAGAGACAAACTCTCCTTCTTTCCTTTTCAAAGATCTAAATTCGGTGATGTAGTACAAAAAATCCTTTTTGTCACCCCAATGCCTCAAGAAGGATTCATCCAATGCCTCAATACAAGTAATGGATCAAGGGGCCAGACCCCCGAACCACTTCCTAGCCTCACCAAAAAGGCTTTGGATGAAAACCCTCATCCAAACATCTTCATTTTCAATATTTTGGTTATCTACATAGCTGTAGAAAGCAACAAGATGTTCTTCAGATGTTACATCTTCTTCTCCCATGAACTTAGGCATGTATTTCAAATAATCTCCAGGGGGAAGAGCATTTAGTGGCTTAGGTAAGAGTAGATGAGCATATCTTGTAGCCAATATGGCATCCATCCTATTTGCAGGGGGGTTAACAACTGCCATTCGATTCTGGATTCTTGGTGAACAAGAAGGAGAATGAGACTTGACTGTGTGTATATTAGGAGAGGAAGGAACATATGAAGGGGGGGTTTCAGTTTTCACAATAGAAGGCTGAGTCTTTGAAGAGGATGGTAAGATCTGAGAGGGAGATGAAGTTCCTACTTCTTTGGCAGCAAAAGTTTTAATATAAAGAGGTGTAGAAAAACATAAAGTAGGG
Source organism: Picea sitchensis (assembly GCA_010110895.2). NCBI lineage: Eukaryota > Viridiplantae > Streptophyta > Pinopsida > Pinales > Pinaceae > Picea > Picea sitchensis. The sequence continues at coordinate 26,180 of SNQJ01S0178414.1, read as the reverse complement.
AAATCTTCAAAACTATAAAGACTGAAACACTTCTCAATATGAGGGGAAGAGAATATATCAATGTTTTCTTCTTTCATTTCAGTCTCAAAGGAAGAGTATTCAACAAGAAACTCTTCAAAATCAAGCTTTTTAGATACTTCGGCAAAAGATAAAGGAAGCTTACCTGATAAAACAACTGGAGTATCAAGAGTAGAATCAAGCAACTGACCAGAAACACGTGTAGAAGCATCATTTTTTTTTTTTTGGGAAGATTGTCCCTTCTTGATTATCTTCTCTGGGTCAGCCTTAGGTGGTACCAAAGGTAGCTATGGATTTGATCTCGTATGTCTTCCTTTAGGTGCAAGAACTGAAACACTGGAGTCGCTAGGTGCAGTATGCAATCTTCAAAACACTGAGTTCTAATGCACCTTTAGAACTAGAATACCGTGTCGTTTTAATCTCAAGGAAAAGTCTTCAAATTGTTCCTCGGAAACGATGCCAAGAATGTTAGCACTAGGAGTCACCTTCAGATTGCATGGAAGGCAAGCCCAATACCCATCAAGTTATATGTGAATGTAAGGGTGTTTAAAGGGTCAAATGGAAAAGGACTCAAGTGATAATGTTCTAACTTAGATAACAGGGCTAGCATACACTGGAAATTAAGGTCTTGGCTAATTTGAATCAGTAGTTTGGGAATAAGTATGAATAGAGGGAATAATTGAATGAGAGAAGTGTAGCGGCTACTGTAAACATCAGGTCAACAAGAGCCTAAGGAGGAAAGTTTCTTAACACAAGATCTTCTTGAATTGAGAAACTAAGGAAGCTAAATAAACCTTTACCCTCTGTGAAATATTTGGTAGCGCCATTAGGTAGCGCCTCTATGTTGCGCCTGTGTGCCAATTATTTGCCCTCTGTGAAATATTAGGTAGCGTCATTGGGTAGTGCCACTTACGCTGTGTTTGTGTGTAGGTTTGGGCAGCATTACAAAAACACAACGCCTTCAATCCTTGAACATGTGCAAAGTAATTTGTGGTTTTTCATGATGACAAAATTGTTTTAATCAAGAGCCTTGATTGCACAATAGGTGGTGCCTTCTATCGATGGGGAAGCTAGCACTTAGAAAAAACCCAAAACCCAAATAGTTGAGTGCTTAGAAGCCTGTATAGATGGCAGAGATAATATTTTCATAATGGTTAACCCTTCCAAAAAGATGCATCCTCAAAAATGGAGCTTACCCTTTACCAACTATTTTGTCATTTTAACACTTAACCTCATACTCTTTCTGGTAGAAAGAGGATCTTCGATTGGCACAACATACTTCTTCTTCTTTGCATTTACAGGCTTCTTTGGTGTAGCTATGCTCTCCTTAGTTGCTGTTTTTTCATCTTCAATGACAGCTTCAACCAACACCTGTAGATTTCTTTGGGCTACCTCATCTTGAAAATGCTTCAGCTCTGCCTTTAGCTTCCTGTTATGAGATTGGAAGCCTTTGTTCTGCCTGTAGAGGTTCTTAAGCTGTCTATGTAGGGGATGGGCCCTTCTTGTTTCAAACCTTGCCAAGTCGAGGGTGTGATTGTAGCCATCCATAACCTCTATCGTCTTGGCTCTGTTAGTCATGGCTTCCTCTTTCAATTTAGCCACTTCCTTTCTTGCATCTTTAAGCTGCTTGATAAGTCTCTTGAAAGTATGACTTTCAAAAGGAGAAGTGTTATGCACAGTCTCAAGAGGTTTTTTCTCAGTCTCTTCTTCTACCTGTATGGGAAATGTCTTATCCACCTCATCAGGTTTCTGGGTGGCTTTGATTTTACCTTTCTTCCTCTGCACAGTGGTTTCTTCAATTCTTATCACAGGCTCCTCGAAGTGTTTCATAGAGGTTTCCTCTTTTCTCTCCAAAGGTATTTTATTACCTTTACCTTTATTACAGGGGCTTCTTGTTTTTCTTCCATAGGATTTTCAATGCCTTTTCCCTTCTTCTTTTGAATAGGGACCTCTGGTAAGGATTTCTCTTTGAAAACCTCCTTAGGAATTGATGACCTTGTGAAAGGTCTTTTACCTTTGATTTCGACTGCTAGGGGAGAAGAGGGAAAGAGAAGCTTCTTCCCTCTCTTGGATATAGCTTTGGTGGAAGATGACACCTCTTATAACTCTAGTAGAGGAGGTGGTGAAAAATATCTGTGTGGAGAAGGACAAACTTCCTCCTCAGCCTCTAAGACCTGCTTGCTGATCTCTGGAACTTGAACAGGGGTTATACCCTTTCTCTTCCTACTGGTTCCTGCTTTAGTAGCACTGGTGGGTGTCAAAGGACTTGCCTTCTGTGATTGAGGAGTTGGTGCTAAATCCAATTTGAAATGAGAGGTAACAACAAAATGCTCCTATGAAATCTCTTTTTTACCCAATTCCTTAGAGACTAGCATTCTGATTAATCCAGAGTGGAAAAGGCTAGAATCCACATCTTTAGATTTGGCCTGTATCATGTATGACATCTTACCTATACTCCTCAACAAGTAATAAGGAGCATTCATCTCAACCTTACTAGTAAAATGTAGCAACAAACTTATATGGTACTGGTACAAGGTGTTGAATCTCCCTTCACAAGTAAAATATCTCTGTATGATCTTCAATAATCTGTCAAATTGTTCAATCAATTGATTCCTTGGCATACTTTTGGACAAGTCATTGGCTTGATTTCTAGGTTTAAAAAATCTTTTGAATAGGCTAAACTCAAAGCCATGGATTTGAACCACCTTTCACCTATAATGGGGATCCCTGTTGCAACTGAGATAGAGGCTTCATTGACCTCAAACTCCAAATCACCAACCTTGGTTTTCCTGCCATCAAACTGCATTTCCCCATCAAACTCTAGTGCAAACTATCTTGCTACCTCTGGATGGCCTCTTTATATGTTCTGACAGAAGGAGAGGCGCCCTACTCTTTGAAAGGACTCTCTTGCCATGGGATTTGTATGAAAAATATGCATGTCCATCGGTTCTATTCCTAACCACCTTGCCACCTTGTGTGTCTTCCTCGATTGAGAAGTCTCCATGGCTCAGAATGAGGATTTTTGAAAGGCTTAAGGGGTAATGATGAAGGCTTTGATTAGGGCTTCAAATAGATAAGGCAGACTCTTTAGACGCATTGATGCTAGTAATCCAAGCTGGACTTTAGGAATTAAACCCTTAGGCTCTCACCGGTATTCTGGAGTGTAAACAATGAAGAGGTAGTCTGAATTTGGCCCTCTGCAATTGAGTGAAAACGCCAAACCTCAAGGTGAAAGGAAGAAAGGAAAACATAGATGGTTTGAGGAGTGCCTTTGGCAGCAACGCATACACAGAGGATAGTCTATTTACAAGCTTGCGACTTCAATGGTTAAAGAAAACAACAGTGACTAGACCATAGATACATGCAAAGAAATTTACAGGTCCAAAGAGGAGAAAAACAAGGTTACCATGCACATATGCATCCCTTACTACTGTGCAAGCTTAGCAAAACGAAAACCTGAGCACAAATTTCCTGTGAAAATTAATACACAGAGGAGGTAACATAGGATACTTGTGTAGTAGACACCTGTTGAGATCTTCAACGCAATATTAGGATGAACTTTGAGAAAACCTTGGCCTTGGAATATTTCTCAGCATCAGATTTGGTTGACATGCGATTGCCTGATCAGAACTTGTGAATTTGCGCAGCACATCACTGCTGAGATTTTCAAAATTAAAAACCGTTACCAAGGCTCATAAATGCAAGATCTTTGAAGGCGTCTTTAACTGACTTATGGAACTGAAAAACAAGGGATATGCCATCAGTCGTGGCAATCATGACTTGAGGTGGAAGTATGACGAACTGGATAGGCGCTATGGAACTACCTGATGAGTAGGTAGCATTTCCAATTCAAAAAATGATTAGATAAGTAAGTGAGGATGATGAGGCATGCCTATGAGGTCATGAATGAGGAGAGAGGAGTGTCACATCAACCTAGTCATAGGAGGGATCGACCTAGGGACAAGTCACGAAGGGGACCAAAATGAGTCATGAGCTAAAATGGTTCAAGGATCAAAAACCAATTTGAGGATCAAATAAGAGCTAAGACTCAACAACTTTAATCATCTAAGGGGTCCTACCAAACAAAAAATTTAAAGGGATGAGACTTTTGAAAGAAAAATTAAAAGCTAAGGCTTGAAAAAGATTGAAAACAAACTAAAACACCCAAGGCAACTTGGTGTGATAACAGGTTCTCTGGTCGAAAAGAGCCGACGGAGGTCTTCTGGTGGCTGATAACACTTCTGGTTTGAATGTTGACGTGTTCTAGAGCCCAACTTATCATATCATTATAGGGTATAATCCTAGGTCATGCAACAATCTTGTGCAATTCTGACTGTGCTACCAATCTGAGCTTGGCTAAAAAGGACCCGTCATCTTCCTCGGCAGAATCGTCTAGACAATTAATAATCTCATGTTGTAAGATATCATAAACCTGCTTCCAAGACTTAATGACATCCATAATTCGTGGAGTGGTGTTTGATAGAACGTCCGTGTTTGGATTTGAATCATCAGTTGATGCATCTTGCTTACGCGCTGCTTTACGTGGTGCCATAATCCTCAGGGAAATAAAATTAACATGCCTATAACAAGAGAAGTCTATCAATCTTCGTATTGATTTACTGACAGAGAATTTATTAAAATTTAATGGAATTCATTACCTGGGGATTCACAATATTTATTCAAATCATTAACTTTAATCCATCATAAATTTCATTAATACTTCGATGGTTCGATGTTCAGAGGTTTTGAATGTGATAGGGTAGAAATTTCCCGAAGGCCGAATTCCCGGAGTAAACATTTCGAATCATTATATATGTTATTTTGAGCTTTAGAACTCCAGATATCCAGAGCTCTGGGAGTTCATTTGTTTTAGAAGTGTGGTTTGTACTTTGATGGTTCAACATTCGAAAGTTTTGGATATAGCTCAAGAGAAATCTCCCGAAGCGTGAAGCTCTGAAGTGATCGATAAAGGCTTTCTTTTAAAATTTGGGTGGCTTTTACATTTTAGAGATTGCAAGAACCATTCGATTAACTTAGTGCAACTCATTGACTAGTGATATTGTAAGCGCCTTATTAATATATAACGACTAAGGATTTATTTAATTAAAAGGTAATTTCCTAAGTTTTTTTGATGAAATTTTATTTCTAAGAGACAAAAACAAAAGAATAAAAGTTCAAAATTCTAAGTGTTCTAACATAGGCTCCATCTGGGGATTGTGGCTCTGTGTGAGGCAGGAAAGAACAGTATACCAGGTTCCTTTATTGGGTAAATGGAGTCATTATTTCTTTTTGAAAAACACTTTCTGGTTTTATTTTAAGAATTAATCATACATATAAAAAATGAACTCATCCAAATCCAATTTTTTTTTAAAACACACTTCATGATTGATCTCAAGTTAGGCTATTAAATATTTCCCTTTCTTAAAATTGATTTCGAAATTGTTTAAGATAATCCAAATAATTTTAACTAAAATATCAGGCTTCATCCGACTTTGTTCGCTTCAAGGTTAAGTAGATGTAATATATTTATTTAGGGAATTCCTAGTTGGTTCAGGATGTAAATATCATTGGAAAAATAATTAGATAACAAAGTATGATATATAGATATGTATGACAACCTTACATATATCATAGATATTGCTTCACTACCAGCGAGCCTGTTCAATACCCTGGTGAAGTTATCTACTTCTCCCATTGAATTTCCTTTCACCACTTCAATTAACGAATTTGCATTTTGTTGAGATGAGGGCAATAAATGTATGAATTTCCTTTTATCATCCCTTTTAGACAAGATGGGGGCAATCAAATTATGAATTTCCTTTCACCATCTGTATTTTATTTTAACATTTTGAAGTGGGGGCAATCAATTTGTATGTAACATACAAGGGATGATATCTGTTAAAAAACTTTTAAAATGAAAAAGAAGGTCTATCTACTATTTTAAGAATACTCTGAAACTAACTTTCTTCCAATTTTCAGTACACCTTCGCCTATAGGAGAATTTGTTTTGGGAATTTCAATCATTTCAGCAATAAACCTTGAGCGAGTTTGTCAGTTTTAAGATATGATATCAGAGCTAAAATTATCAGGATTAGCGTAGACATACTTTTTCAATTAAAATAAAAGGAACGTAAAGATTTCCGCCTAATCTTGTTTTGAAAATATGCTTTTGCGTTTTTAGAGTCAGGCTAAGTTTCTTTATTTCTATGAAGACTAAAAGGATGAGAAAGGATAAAGAAAATCCGAAGTGGAAATAACTTGGGGAGAGGTAAAGATAATCAAATCAAGGATTCAGAGGTTTTGAATCAAATATGTCCTAATCCCACACAAGTTTGTGTATTAAGTTCAGACTTCTTTCAAGTTTATTTATTATTATTTTTATTTTCTATATCAGAGATGGCTTTAGAATTTATCAGTGTGACACTCCATGTTATATTTTTCTACATCTCCAATTTTTAGATCAGGTGATAACATCATCAAGAGAAAAATTTCCTTCGCATTTGTTTTAATCATTTTTTAAATTTTATTCGGACTATAAAGAAGAATATGAACTCATACCTTATTTTCCTTTTGAATTTTCAGCAAGGTAGATTATTTATTTATCACCTGTTTTTAGAGAAATCAAAACGATGAAAAGACAAGTGTTGAGTTTCCCTTGAGCCTCATCTCCCGTTCAACAAGATCTATTCTACAAAAGGAATGAAATACAAGATATTAGATAATCTTGTAGAATAGAGATGATACATGATGAAGATGCTTTTCATTTCAGTAGTCCTCAAAAAGCTTTTTAATATATTTTGTGTATTATCTTGATTAGCTACAGAATGAATTTTATTTTACAATTTATTTATTTTAAATTTATTTTCAAAATGAAGTCAAGCAATCATAATTTTATTGAAACTATTTAGAACAATTAATCAAATCATTTAAAAAGAAAAGAAAAATAGGAAAATAAAAATTGCCAATGTCAATCCAATCCAGTATATACAATGGAAATCTAAAAGGTAACTACTGCATGAAATGTTTTAGATAACACCCATTGATAGGGGCCTTAAGAATCTCTCCATTAATATATTCGAGCGAGAATGAGTTTTTTCCCTCAACAACTGCAATTTTGAAGGGTCTGAACTAGAGATGATCGAATTTCCCATGTTTGCCTGCATCTTCCTTTCTAGCTTCCCATTTTAATACTAAATCAAATCTTAATGTCTTTAGATTTCTTATCAAAAAGGGATTTCATGTTATCCTGGTATTTTTGGAGCTTATCATCAACCTCTACTCTGTTTTGCTGTACTTCAATGATTTGATTTATTCTTCTCGTAATATCGTTCGACTCTTCATTTGCATCCTGCCAGAGTTTCATCATAGGAAGAGAGAGATTAATAGGAAGAATAACATCAGTACCATAAATTAATTGGAATGGAGACATACCTATAGATTTTTTGGTGCCAATTTTGTTTTCCCATAAGGCATATTTTAAGTGTATATGCCAAGATTTTTTGTTTTCTATCAAAACCTTTTTGATTATCGTCATAAAACTCTTATTAGATGATTTTGCCAACCCATTTCCCTGAGGATAGTAGGCTGTAGAATGACCTAAAATAATACTGTATTTTTGACAAAAATTGATCATTGCAATAGATTTAAAATTCTGAGCATTATCAGTGACTATTTTCCTAGGACAAACAAATCTAGCTAAGATGTTTTCTTCCAAAATTTTTATCACTATTGAATTTGTAGCATTCCAAGTTGGGATGGCTTCAACCCATTTCATAAAATAATCAATAGCGGTCAAAATCCATCTGTGTTGAGCACTCGATTGTGGATGAATTTCTCCAATGAAATCTAAACCCCACTGTTGGAAAGGAGCTTTGAATTTTACTAGAATTAAAGGTAAGGCGAGAAGATTTTTATTACCAACAAACAATTGACATGAATTACAGGCTCTGATCCGTGCATTTACATCGGTGAATAATTTCGGCCAATAATATCCTGCCCTTAAAATTTTGTAAGTTGTTGCTCTCCAGGCATGATGTCCTCCACATACTCGTTCACGAAACTCATCAATGACACCTTCTGTTTTAGATTCTATAAGGAAATATAACAAGAAACCCAGAGGATCTTTCCAGTATAACTTGCCATCAATAATACAATAATTATTTGTATGTAACTTTAAAGTTCTTTCCTTAGAGGGAGATATGTCGTTCAGACATTCAAGAGTAAGGATATATGAAACAATGTCACTGTACCAAGATGAAGAGGAAAACTTATCTTCAATCTGAATAATAGGTGCTTGATCATCAATCTCCTTTATATCTAGAAGAGAATCATGAGACTCAAAGTTATTTATTCCAAGAGCTCTGAAAGTTAATTCGGCTAACAACCTTTCCAGACCTTGACCTTTCACTAGTTTAGTTGGTTTAACTTCTAAATCAAACTCTTGAATTTTAGCCAACCATCTACCTCTTCTTCCATCACTGTCTGGTTGAACCAAGATATCTTTAATTTTATTTGTTGGTACATAAACAATTATTTTTGAGTGCAAGACATATGTTCGGAAAGCTTTGAGAGCCTTCACCATCTCATAAGCTTGTTTTTCAAGAATCTCATATCTTAGCTTTGCATCTCTGAGGCTTTTTCTAAAAAAGGCTATCGGATGTTCGAATCCTTCTTCGTTTTTCTGAAGGAGCACTGCTGCAACGGTATGTTCAGATCTAAAGGAGAAGATTAAGAATTCTTTTGTATATCCAGGACTTACCAATATTGGTGCTTCTCCTATGGTTTTCTTAACACGTTTGAAGGATGCTTTTTCTTCTGCAGTCCATTTTACCTCGCTATCCTTCTTTAGCATATCTGTAATCAATTTGATTATTTCAACAAAATTAGGAACAAATCTCCTCAAAAAATTTATTTTACATAAAAAAGATTGAATCTCTTTTCTATTTCTTGGGATATTAATTAGATCAATATCTTCAACTCATTTAGGATCAAATTTAATTCCATCCTTTGAAACTATATGCCCTAAAAGTTTACCTTCCTGCATGGAAAAGTGTGATTTTTTTGGGTTTAGAGACAAACCAAATTTTTCTGCATTTGTCAAAAGTTTGTCTGAGGTGCATCAAATGTTCTGCATCAGAGTTAGAAAAATCTTTCAAATCATCCAGATAAATAACAACAAACTTATCTCTCTCACCAATGAATGCGATACCCATTGCTCTATGGAAATTTGCTCTTGCATTCATTAAACCAAAAGGCATTTTATCATACATAAAAGTTCCTCAAGGAGTAGTAAATGCAATCTTTTCTCTATCATCTTCATGAACAACAATCTGATTGTATCCTGAGAAACCATCGATCATAGAAATTTTGTTAGCCCCTACCACCTTCTCTAAAACATGATCCATTTTTGGGAGGGGGTAATTATCTTTAAGACAAGACCGATTCAGGTTCCTAAAATCAACACATAGTCTTATTTCTCCATTGTTTTTCCTAACAGGGACCAAATTAGCCACCCATTCAGAGTATTTGAGGGGAACAATGATTTTTGCATCAAGGCATTTTTTAACTTCCTTTTCTATTACCGCCAGAAGAATTGGGTTTATATGTCTAAGTTTTTGCTTGAAAGGCTTAATACCATGTTTTAAGGGAATCTTGTTCTCAATAAAAGAAGTTTCATAGGTTTTTAAATCTTTGTAAGACCATGAAAAAACATCTTTATATTGTTTAAGTAACTCAACATATTTACTCTTTATTTGAGTCAGAAGATATTTAGAAATTTTGACCATCTTGGGATTTTCATTTGTTCCTACATTACAATATTCAACCTCTTCAGGTTGAGGTCACAAAGTAGACTTTAAAGGTATATCATCTGGGTCAAATAACCTTTCTAGAGGGATAAGACCTATGGGAATTTGATTTTTTTAAGTAAGAGCATTCAATGATTTGCAATTTTGTCTTGGAATTTTTTTGGGTTGTCTCCTTCGTGCATAATCCAAGCAGGATCATTCTGATTTTCTTGATCAATGTGGGTCTCAGAAAATTCATCTACCATTTCCAGAAACTGCTTGAATTGTTCATCGTCTTCAAATACTTGCCAGTGTTGAAAATTGTTTGGAATTGAAGGTTTATGTCTCATCTCAATATGATACTTTAGCTTCAAGACAATAGGTGGTACGAAAGTTGCAACAACTTTGGCTAAGGAGTCAGCTTGTTGATTACGTATTCTAGGAATAGAGTGGATGTTAAAAAACAATAAGAAATTCGCTATGAGATCCCAGGCACAATTTCTATACGACCTCAATCTTGGATGCTTAGCTTGGTATTGTTGTTTTATTTGTTTTACAAATAGCTCAACATCACCATAGACTATCAAATGTTTGATTTTTAATTTTCGTGCATCTTCTAATCCTAAAACTAAGGATTCATATTCACACACATTATTGGTATAATAAATATCCAATTGTGACATACAAGAAAAAGGAATGTAATAATCATCACCCAGTGCCACAAATACAACTCCAACTCCTACTCCTTCGCAAGATGAATTACCATCAAGGAACATTTTCTACATCCCGTCTCTAAATTTATAGTTTTCTTTGAAAATTCTATTTTTTGATTTTCTTCTTCTATACATTCTTCAAAATCATCGTCTATGGATAATATACAATTGCCTAGATCTTGATCAACAACATATACTTGGTAGTTATTAGGGTTTTGAGGGTCACTTACAGTATAAGCCAATCTAGTTTCTCTGTATAATCAAGTAAATTGTCCACCAAAAAATGGAATTGTAGCATATGTCATGTCTAACTAGACCGATCCTCCTAGCTTGGCACCCCAATATCTGGATAAAAGCATGCCATACTTGGCATGAACATCAACAACAACCACATCCATAAGAATACTTTTCACAGGAACCTGAGCAAGATTTACAACTAAATCTTTAATCATACCCAGACACTTAACCTTTCTAGAATCAAAAGAGTACATATCTTGATAAGGTCTGGTAATTTGAAGGCCCAATTTCTCCATTGATAATCTTAGGCATCAAATTATGCGAAGCTCTTGATTCTAACATGAAATTGTGCAGTAAATGATCGTGCACCGTCAACGTAATATAGAAAGGAGCAACATAATATTTATTATTTTCAATGTGTGGTCCAAACATGATCGTAGGTTTTTCATCCTGCAAATTAATAACATCAGCTTGGCATTCAACATCAAAAAAATTTATTGCTTTTGTGATTTTCTTTTTATAGATCGGATTTTTAGAAAGTTCAACTACGGGCATTGGAATTATAATTTTATTTAGTTCATTTTCTAGATTGAAAGTCCCAATTGATTTTTCAATTTATCTGGTCTGAACTTCAGCTTCTTAGTCTATACTGCTTTCATTTCGACTTGCTTTGCTTGAGCATCTTGCATTTCAGTTGATTATTTTGTAACTGCTGCCTCATTTTCTTTGTTTCGAGATAAAATATTTTTTGGTGGAGTATTTATAGAATTTTTTTCTCTTGGACTCAGATCATATTTATGTTGGATCTTGACCATTATTGAATCAACGAGACCTTTGTATGTAGGGTCTCCCAAATTGTTGATATTTTCATCATCATAAAATAGAGATTCCAGATCCAAGGATTTCTCATAATCCTGTTTGGTTAGGCGAGGCTCAAGATCAACATCACTGAGGTTGTTTAGATATTCATCTAATTCGTCATAATCTTGCACCTCATCTCCCTGTATGATATTCTCTGTTTTAAAAGGAGCTTGAATTTTCTGTTCCTCATTTTTTATTTGCCTTTGTTGTATCTGAGGATTTATGTTAGGATTTCTCCTGAATTGATTTCTAGCATATTGATCAGGTTTGGATTTTTCCATTTCCATCCTGGAAATCTTATTTGATAAGTCTTTAATAATTTTTTCCATCTCATCCATTTTTTCTTCTGAAGAATTTTTTCTAGAGCCAAAAGGCCCTGCATGTTCTTTAAAACGTCTGGGTTCTCTTGTTCCCATCTCAACTTTAGTTTTCAACTTTTCAGATGCCATCATATTGGATTCAAGCTCTATAACATCATCTTT
>SNQJ01S0178413.1:0-11566 GCA_010110895.2 Picea sitchensis | reverse complement strand
ATGTGTCAACAATACTACTAACAAGTGCCTCCAACCATGTACCAAGTATGTATCGATCATGTATCAACTACTGATCAACTATTACTCATTAATATGTACCAACATCATCAAATATACACCTCATGTATGTGCCAACTCATCAACTACTTGTCTTAACCATGTACCCAACATGTACCTTAACCAAAATCCCTTATCAATTTCATCATCCAAATCTGATTTGTAACTCTGTAATAGAGCTAGTGTATATGATCACATACCTGCAAACCTTCCTTAACTATAACAACAAGAGACTAGCATTTTCATCAAACTTTATTTTAGTCTCACGTGACTAGTTTTGGATTAGTCAACAACCCTGACTTGGAATAATCATAAATATGTACATGTAATGAAAAAATATCTTAAAATAATACAAATGTTACTCGGTGTGTTTTATGCAATTCCTCCAAGTGTCACTAATTGGAACCTCTCGGAAAAGGAGTTATAGAAAAAATGGCATACCTTGTTGAATTCTGACTTATTCTAGAGAGAGAACTTGTAGAGTGTGCCCCACATGGAATGTTTTCTGAATTGATCTAAAAATGTTGCACAACATACTAAAATATGTACGCTAACCAACACATTTTTTCTTACTAAATTTGGATCTGTTATGAAGAAGTTATGACGTTTTTACCTGAAACACATGTTTTACACTAGTTTTAGGACTAACCACAAAACCTATTTTCCACGGAGTGTAACTCCAAAAATACAATGACCCACAATACAAATTTGTTACCATGGATACTTGTATATGTTTCCTCAATGTCCTATCAATTGTACGGTCTAAATCATTCTATAAAAAATGTTATTGCAAAAATGGTGAGATGACTTGTAAATAACATACCTTAGAAAGCATCATCAAAAAAATTTATCCTCCCTTGAATTTCGGCCTTCTTTTATTCACCTTCCCTCTGAAATTTGGCTTATATATCCTTTGGTTACCTCAGTCACCTATAGATATTCAATATGCTCAAGTGTGATTTAAAATGAGAGAGCCTTGCCTCTTATTTATACTCTCCATCTTCTATGTCACTTAACCCATTTCTAGGTCACTTAACATATTTCTAGGTCACTTAACCCATTTCTAGGTCACCTAACCTATTTCTAGGTCACTTATCCCATTTATAGGTCACTTAACCCATTTTCCTCATTTTTAGGGTTAACCACATTCCATAATTAGAAAGTTCTCCATTACTTTATCATTTAAATATTCCTCCTTGATTTTGTCACCTCACTTTATCATTTAAATAATCTTCTTTGATTTTGTCACTTCACTTTATTATTTAAACAATCCATCTGGACTTTCTCACTTGACTTTATCATTTAAATAATAATTTCTTCTTTTCAATTTCTTTGACTTCTTTGACCTTATGGGGCTTCAAGCCAACATATGAGGGTCCTCCAACTTCATAAGTCCATAACTCTCAAACCGTGAAGATTTATGTGATGTTCCACATACCACGAGAAATGTCATGACATGTAATATCCATATAGAATAGTCTTGCCTTCAAATATATCAAAAATCATACCATTATCCATCAAACAAACTTGGGTCCATTACCCAAACCTGGGTTCTCCAACTTCTCATGGCCATAACTCTCTAACTGTGAGGAGTTATGTGATGTTCCACATACCACCAGAAATGGAATGACATGTACTATCCATCTGAAATAGTCTTACCTTAAAATATATTAAAAATCATACCATTATACATGAAACAACCTTTAGTCCATTACCCAAACCTTTGTGCTACCGGAATTCACTACCTGACTTTCTCCAAGGGTTGACATCAATCACTAAGGGTTGACATGAATCTACAATATCACTCTCCAATAGTTGAAATCAATGAAAACCAACAATCCATACCAACTATCCATCAACCTAAGCCAACTGTCTAACACATTGTGTGTGCATCAACAAAATTCCTCTGTGCTCTGTCAATATTACGCACACCACGCCAGGCACGCCAATATTATGCGTGCACACACCCAATCCGCACCGCACAGTGATAAATTTAGTGTGCACATCCATGAACCGTTATTGTTTTTTGCATTACCACTTTGCACCGTGCAATGCCAAATTTAAGTGCGCACACTCGTGCGCCAATATTTTCCACGCATTAACTCTCTGCACCGCACAACGCCATTTTAAATGTGCACACTTGCGTGCCAATATTTTCCGCACATTACCAATCTGTACCACGCAACGCCAAATTTAAGTGCACACACCTGCACACCATTATTTTTCCACACATCACTGGATTTTCATTGTGCAACATGCATTTTTAGTGTGCACACCTGCGCACATTCAATTTTATGCGCATCAATTTCTCTTGAATTCTGCTGTAGAAATTGGGGATTTTGCTAAAACAAATTCCAAATTTCACTATAGACATTATGAAACTATGAAATTTTTTCAATTTTACCTCGATAAAACCAATTCAACCTCTACAACAACAAATCTCGACTGGTTGACATTCCTAGATCGATTTTTTTTTCCCAAACTCAATTCACAAATTGAGAATTTTAATCAACTAATCTCGCTCCATCTGTCATGGATTCCCTGTAAATTCAAATTCGACCAATTCCAAGTTTGAATTTGCTAGAACAGAAATTCAATTAAGAATATCTCATTACTTGGCCAACTTTGTCAATTTTCCCATGAATTTAACAACAGAAATTAGGGCTTTTGCCTAATTCTACGCAATTGCTTTTACTTTTTTTTTTACCATGGATGCTATGTAACTTGATATTTGGCCACTTTGAAATAATTCTCTGTGAAATTTCATTTCAATTCCACTTGCTCAGCCCATCCAGGCTCAATATTGAAAACTAGAGCTCGTATACCATATTGTAACATCCCCAACATCCAACTAGGCTATGCCACATAAAATTTTCTCAACTGTATACAAATTGAAACATATACACACAAAAACTCTTATAAAACTTAAAACAGACAAATACATTATGAAAATGTACAAATTCATATAGAATAATAATAAAATACACATGCAACACACACAAGAAAAGCCCATAAAAATAAGTGCATAAATAATAATGCAGCATGTAATTTAACACACAATTGACACGTATCTTGGTAAAAATATCACCAACTGTGTGTATACCTTCCTCGAACCTCCCATCCTTAGACCATGCTACTCATCACTCTCAGTAGTGGGTCACCCCTAAGCTGGGACTAAACTCTACCCAGGTAAAAGGATTCCTAACCAGGATGATGTATCTTAGACAATAGGAAAAACTTCATCACAGGTGCCAACTCAAACTAACAGCCTACATTCCCTCATTCCCCACATGCATGTCCCAACCTAGGAAGTGTGTCCCTTCTCTTCTCAACAATACTTTGGCTGCCCCACTTCCTTTCTAGGCTTCAGCAATAGTCCGGACAAGAAGTCTCAGAGCCCTGTAGCTGCAGTTTGGCACCTTCGGTAAATCAATTCCCAACAATTCTCTCACTTAGAGAGAATTTCTCACGGGCCTGACAAACCGCCCTTTCAGTATCCCATGGGCCTGAAAACCCATTTCTTCAGTCCATCTCCCAAGATAACTAGGTACATATACAGGTATAGGTACGGGTACATGTACAATGATAGTAACGGAAAGGTATGAAGGATATCTAAATGAGTGAGTGAATGGTGATGGAATGATGGGAAAATGATCTAAGTCCAAACTATATGTGTGCATGTTCCCAACTTGCCACATGTCATGTTGGGAGCTACTTTGGCCCACTTGTCCCCATCCTTAGAACTTAGGATAAAATAATTTTAAGGACTATTAATATAATATTCCCTTTTGGATTAATCTCCCTAGATTATCCCTTTTCCTTAACTTTTATCCCCCCCCTTTCCCTAACTAGTGGATTTTAGTCCTTGATACTCTTTTATCGTGGTCAATCTACATCCAGTGATGTATTATATTAATGATAAGATATATACAAAAATAGGCTCACTTGCCTGTAATATCTAGGCTCTCTGGCCTAATTCAACACATAATCCTCCTAGCTTATACTAACTGGCTCACCAGCCTATAAAACCAAACATATACACAAAGGATCCCTAGCCTCAAAATCCCCACTTAAGTTTGTTACGCATGATATCTTTGAATGTGCACACTTCATCATTTTAGTGCGCAATACATGTGTGCACTATACCATGAAAGATTCATGAAAAATGATATCAAACAACTCACCAAATTAAGTACATTTGTATTTACATTTATAGTTGGGGTTTGGCCTAGGGGTATTACAAGTTTGTTGCCAGTTTACTATTTTTAGCACATTCTCGAGTCCTAAAATTTCAGGGTCATTTTGAGGGCCTAACGATGATTTTTCGTGATCGGGCAATTCAATAATAGTTGAATGCTTTGATTGAGCCCACTAAATGAATCTCATCGTCAATATATTTCCAACGAGCTATTGTGTTCCCCAAACGAAGATCGTATGCCAAAGTTATGCCTCTGGGAAGTTGATACACCAAACTAAACAAAATGGGGTCCACAAAACTGTTTGGATTTTCATCTTCTGAGGTTAGGGTTTTGGATTTTCTTTATGTTAAAAAGTTCTTTGGAGCCTCATTGTAACAATAATATTCTTGTGAATAAGCGTAGCCATTACATCTCTTCTCAGAGATAAGATTTCACCATTATAGCGAGTCTTTCACTCTGTACTTTTATAGTGATGTACATTTCATTCATTAATAGAAAGTGTGTATTAATGTATCTATGTTCCTCTTGTTATATACATCTTGTTGGTTACTTATGTTCAATCTGAGTTCATATTGAGTGACCCAAGGTTCATGTCTATCCGGGTTTCCAACAAAGACTCTAAAACTATTGGCCCTCCTGGTAAACCAGAAGGCAACGTAGCGCACAAGGTGCATTGTGCCATCTCACCCGAGATAGTCTTAATGGGTGGCTGAAAGACTCATGTGTTTGTAGCCTAGGATTGAGTGGGAGATCTGAAAACTGTGCGCTGAGAGTTATATTTTAACTTATTTAACGCAATACGTTGTTATTACGATTTATGTAGGAAATATAATGACTCATTCATTTAGCTTATCAATAGCTATTGAAATATAATAAAGAAACACATGCATTCAATCACATAACACATATATTACCATGGTTCACCCCCCCCCCCTAGGCTACGTCCACAAAGATTTGGCTCTTATCTCTTTGATTATAGTTGGTCAATCACTATAGCACCACGCGCTTACAACTCTTCTCAGTTGGGTAAGATCTATATGAGGAGGAGTAGATTGCATTAGGCTCCTCAGCCTATGATAGAACCCTCAAGATCTACCCTCCTCAATTCTCTCTAGCTCAAGAACTTACAAAATTAGGTCATAGGGAAAAATGTTACATTACACTCGCGCAATGCTCAACCTCTAATCACTAGCATCGCCTCTGTGAGACCTAGGTATCTATATTTCTATGTTTCTGTCTCTTCATCCATTATAATACATTGCAAAAAACCTAACCCTAATGTCATTATGTCTTCCTTGCATCCGTGCATGTTGTTCTTCCTTCCAGCTGTAATTTCCCTCATGCATTCCTTCTTTCCCAAAATTTCCTTGCTTTTCCTCTTTAGTCTACTTCCAACAGGCCCCCAACACTGACATGTGGCTCGTCCCGAGCCACCTAACCTTTGTGTGCTTCCTCGATCTCCCTAGTGATCGCCTGGAACTTCTCCTTGAGCTGTGTTGCTTGTGTTTGTGCCTACGTAGTCTTCTCCTTGAGTGTGTCTATTATCTGGACTGCAATTGCGTCACCGATCAATCTAATGCATTTTTACTGGGTATGTTCTATCAGTGTCTTGGCTTCCTCTGCCTGTGCGTTGACTTCTCCTACTCACTCTTGGAGCGGCTCCATTTGAGCTTGACGCTCCTTTTTCCATGTTTGCACAGTGGTGACTTCTGCCTATAGTTTCTTCATATCCTGCGCCCCGTTGATGCGCTCCATGATGTCCATTGCCTTCTGCCTCTACTTGATATCTTGGATAGTTGTGCTTATCCTTTCTTCTTCCTTGTCCCACTGTTGGACTTGTTGATCTTCTTATAACTTTGTCCACAGTTGTTTTTCTTCCTTGAACAAGTCAGTTGTTGCGCAGACTTATTGCTCTATCTCCTATAGATGCTTTGTTGCCTCCTGCTTCCTTTTCTCCCTTACTTCTGGTGGATTGGTAGGTGTAATTTGCTTGAGATTCTCAATCTCCTTTTGATATTGATCGATTGCCTGCACAATCTGATCAATCTTCTCTATTGTTGTGAGTATGTCCCTCTGCGCAGCATTTGGAATCTTTTCATAAGTTCCTGACAGTTTCTACTCCAATCCATTCATGTGCTCCCTTTCCTCTTGGGTCTCAAACTTAGCCTGCTCACATATTATTTCCAGCGCATCCTACTTCTTTGTTTCCTGTTGCAATTTGGCTAAGTCTTTGCGTGCACCAAACTGTACCTCTTGGGTCATGCTTACCTGTAATTTGTGTATAGATTTGGATGGTATCCGTGACAATACCAATTGGATTTGAGCTAAGTCCTTTAGGGGTGTCTTCCCCATGATCTCGTCCATGCGAAGCATACTGGGTGTAATGTGGAATGTTGCATTCAGATGCGGTATTATGTGGATTGTATCACGCTCACCTTCTTTCAGTCTTTCTCCTGTATGTGATGTTAATGGCCCTATTCCCATGTTGTTGTCCACTATCTACGCTTCCCTGATCTTCTTTAGGAACTATTGCATGTCTACCATCTCCTCTTGAATCTTGTCCCTATGGTGCGTAGCACTGTCAAAATCCTCGGATATACAATCCTGAACCTTCCAGGCTGTCATCTCGGCATCATCCTCTGTGATCGTGTATTCTAGAGGTTTTCTTTGTGACTTCATATTCTTGCGCGCCCCTCCTGTCTGAGTGGTTAGCCTCTTAGTCAAGATTGTTTCTTTTGGATTGGGACTTGGTGTTGTCCCTTGTACTCCCTTAGCCTGTTTCTGTTGCACTTGGGTCAGTTGTGTATTATTCTTCTTCCCCTTCTAGGTCCTTGTCTTAGTTGTCGCTTCGTTTGTTTGCTTTGGTTTTGTCTGGCCCGTCCTTCGTTTCTTGGGCACTGGGACTTCATGATGTTGTGTTTCTTCTTGCCCTGTTTATTCTTCCGTTGTCTTCATAGGTATGTCTTGAAATAGGACTAGAATCTTCCAGTCGTCCTCCCAATCTTTGATATCCATGTCGATGTTGCCCTTCATGATACAGTAACGCATTTGTAGCCACTACTTATTAGGGTCCTTTCGTGCATGTGTCCACATCGCGTGTCGAGTGGCCTTGAATTTGGTGATGTATCGATAACATGCGACATCCTGTGGTGTTATCCTACACATGTTGGAGATGGCCTCCTATAGGTCGTGAAGGTATCCTTTGAATATAGATGCGTTCATTTTCTTGTTCTTGGTGTCTGACGCAACACCAAGGGATAAATACCTTGCTCGACAATTTGGCTTGGGTCTAGTGTCGAAAAATGTGTAATTTGGTTCCTTCCATCCCATGATGGCTATCAACATGAGAAACCATGAGTAATGGAATTATGTTCCTAGATCCTATGCATCCTTCTAGTCATCCAGAAACAAATTCAAGAGATAGGGTGACATGCTAACTGTGGTGCCCTCGACATATTGTGTTGCAGCTATGACGACCCCGGTCGAAACTTCCTTCTTGCAACATTTTCTTAGCAGCTTGCAGGCTAATACTTTTGCGGCCATTTGTGTCATGACATCATTTATCCTCTTGATGATGAGTCCTCATGTCCCCCTATCAGTGTCATATCTCTTCTTCATATCCTTCGTGAGTGCTTTCTCCTTTTTCTTATCGTCAAGAAATTGTGTGGGATCCATGCCTCAGGATGGCAACCCTATAATGTGTGCAATGAGATATACGCCTATCGAGATAAGATTTTCCAACCATATATCCCCACCACGTGTGACTGCCATCAATTGTTTGATGCAACTGTTTGCATACTGTACTCTGCCAAAGTGTGGTAGATCTAACAGACCTAAAATCCATGTTTTCTCCAATCTTGTTGCCCACTGAAGTGGTTGATCAATCGGTTCCCCAACTGCATTCACTCCCACAGTCTATAAGTATACTCTCTTTGTGAATTCAGGGAACTTGTCTATTTCCGTTATATCATGGTCTAATTATTTCAGCTTCTTGGCATGACCTGTCAAGTCTGGTTTCACCCGTACCCCATCTGGTATACGTATAAAAACAAGGGTTGCAACAGGTTTCTTGCAAGGTGACCTAGGTACCTGTTGCTTATCTTTCTTTGGTAGTGGCTGGCTCAAGGTTCCAATGGACATCATTTGTACTTCGGAATACCATTCTGGCCAGCCCATGACATCTTCTATTATTCCTTCCAGTGGGTGGTCTGACACAGTTGTTTGAGATTCCTCTAGCCCGACTATTGTTTCTCAATTCGTCACCACTCCATTGACTCTCAGAGTTTCCTCGATGTTCTCTGGTTGCACCTCCTTTATAGTTTTTGCATCTTGGTTCTATTGCTCCTATGCCTCTGCCAGCATATCTACATTCCTGCCCTCCGATGCTGGCTTTTGGGTTTCTTCCACCATGGGTGTGGGGTTCACCAATGTTGTATCTAGTGATGGGGTTTTGTCGATATTGACGATCTTCGACGACTGTTGTTCGCCTTCTTTCAATTGTACCTGTGTCTTGGTTCTAACTCTGGGTTGTCTGGTAGTCTGGCTTGCTTCTTCTTTCTTTGGTGGTGCCATGGTGGTGAATGTCAATTGCTTTCTATGCTTCATAGCTTTGGCAGCCTCTGTGAGCTTTTCTTTGTGCTCTATATACACTCTCGCTCTCTGTTTCTTCTCCAATATTGCAATAACTTGTTTTTTCTCGTGTCCATTTTTTGTATGGTCATATAAGGAAGATTTTCGAGGACACTACCTTTAATAAAAATTCAATGAACCTATGGTTCCTTCATACTTTCTGTTACTCTCACTTTTTGTATCCAGTTGGCGTAATTAATGCGGTGTCCTATCGATCCTTTCCATCATTCAATTATGCATAACTTCGTTGTTTCATACTTCTTTTGTTGTCTTTGCTTTTCCCGCTTGTTTCCATCGTGACCTAGTCATTGGCCTTGTCCTCACCGAGTTTGTATTCCTAAGTGCGCATGCTCCTTCTTCTTTCAACGCACTGTGCCTCTGTTCGTACAGTTTAAAATTTGGTTTTTGTTTTTTTGTTTTTTTTTCACTGTGCGGTGGCTCTTCCAGTTTTGGGTCGTCGAATATCCTTGTACAGTTTCAATTGGTTCGCGTTGATCATTCCTCTGAGTTATGTGCTTGATAAGTCTTTCAATTATACAACTCCTCCATCTGTGATAGTTTTTACTTCGTATGGTCCTAGCCAGTGCATTCTGAGCTTTCCTGGGTGCTGAAATGATTTGATGTCATACATCAATACTCTGCCTCCTTGAAATTTTTCTTCTTATGTGTCTGTCATGCCAAGACTTTTCCCTTGCTTTCTAAACTTGTTGGTGGAACCCTGCTAAGATCCGGTCTTCCTCCATGGTCATTAGTTGATTTATTCTCTCCTGTACTGTGCCTCATTCTGTCATGTGTGTAATTGTTGCTACACATAAACTGGGTACCAAGCATTCTAATGGAACCACTTCTTCTTAGCCATATACCAGTTTAAACAACATGTTCCCTATAAAATTCTTTCATGTAGTCCTATAGGCCCACAATACTACTAGTATTTTGAGGTCCCAATCATCCATGTTGACATTACATATATTTTTCAGTGCATTCTCAAGGATTTTGTTAAATGATTCTACTGTGCCATTTGCCTGTGGATGATATGGTGTGCTCTTCTTATGATGGACTTCAAACTCTTCATTCATGACGTTGATAGTGTTGTTAATGAAGTGCATGCCTTGGTCACTCATCAAAATTCTTGGGCATCCAAATCTAGTGATTACTTGTTCAAATAAAAAGTGTGTTGTTGTTTCTACGATGCAATCCTTCATCAGTTTTTCTTCTGCCCATCTTGTTAGGAAATCCATCACGGTGATGATGTACCTTGCTCCTGTTATTTTTGTTGGTGGGTTGATTGGTCCCACAAAGTATATTTCCCATTTATCGAATGCCTGCAATGTTACCTGTGGTCATAGTGGCATCTCGTCCCTTCTATTTTGTTTACCAACCCTTTAACAGATGTCACGTCTCTGGAAATACTCCTTTGAGTCTCTGTGAACGGTCAACCACCATAGTTCTGCGTGCAATACTTTTTGTGTGGTAGCTTTCCCTGCATAATGTCCTCCTGTGATTCCCTCATGTGTTTCTGTTAAAACTCTTGGTCTTTCTTGTTATAACACATATCTTCACAAGATGCTATCTGTGCCCATTTTGTATAAGCGTCCTGCGATTAGTTGATAGTCTACAACCCGGACTACAAGGTTTTTCTTCTACGCGATGTTGTATTCATGCGGTGCGATGCCTATGCTCAAGTACTGAATGATATCTACAAAGTATTCATCAATGATCTGGACTGAAAATAACTGTGCATATAGGAAGTTTTATTCTAAATTCGTAGGTTCTTCTCCATTTGTGACCCTTGATAGTTGGTCAGGTCCTGCATTCAATTTTCCTAGCTTGACTATGACTTTAAAGTCAAATTCTTGAAACATTAGTAACCATTGAAAGATTCTCCCCCCCAACACTAGCTTGTTGACTAGGTATTTAAGGGTTGAGTGATCTATGAACATCTTAAAGTGTTTTCCCAATAAGTGATTTATGAACTTTTGTAGTGCGTAGACCATAGCTCGGCCTTCTCTCTATAGTGTTATAGTTCTACTCTGGTGTTATTGGATAAATCGATAGGTGCGAACACTAACTAATCTCCCTAGGTCCACCTAAATCTAGAACAAAACACACCAGAACATGACACTTTCCTTAAGTTTTAGATATTGAATCTACTAACTAAATAGGGATAGATGACATACCGTTTAAACACCACTTCCTCTCACCATCACCATCCTAGCTCCATTCCAATGCTCATACAATGATGAACCTACAAAAGAATACAACCAACCAAAATGATAGTAATAACATAAACTCAATATAAACCTATTTATGTGATCAAGGAATCATACAATAAAGCACAACAATCTTTATAGGAAAGAATCATATTATTGTGTATCATATTAAATGTGAAAGAGAGATTGCAACCATGGCCTTGATGTCGTAAGGTCCCTTCCAACTATCCTTCATTCCCCACACACTTCCACTCCAAGAACTCTGAGAGCATAGATCTGATAATGTTCACAATCTATCTTGACAAAGTGGTTCATCTAGTCAAGCTAACAATCTCCAAAGCTCAATCCAATCCAAGCTAATCCCAAAAGCTAAAGCTCAAAAGCTAATCTCATCCAAGCCAACTTTCTCCATGAGATCTCCTCTCCTTTTATAAGCTAAAGAGGATAAGGTGAGGAGGTTAGTATGATCCC
>SNQJ01S0178412.1:15238-34915 GCA_010110895.2 Picea sitchensis | reverse complement strand
TAGGGTTTTCTAACGAAAATCCATTGCGCCTTCCTTCATGGTTTCCTCCCGGTAACTCTATTTTCCATGCTTCCACCTCTGAGAGTAAGATGATATCATTAGCTAGCCACTATCTCAGGGAGGAAATCATTTCCTTCAAGTTTTCTGAGGCAGAAAGAAGGGCGCACCAACTGGGGTTTCTTCCCTTATTGGTTTCTTCTTTGTGGGAATGAACTGAGTGCACCCTCTTCCATGGATACACTGGGCTTCTCCCAGTAATCCTTAAAGGTCACTCTAATATCACGAAAACCTCTTGGCCACTCTTGGGTCACCCCTGTCTAGATCCCCATTTGATTGCTCACCCTAACTAATGGTACACCCGCATTCAGATTTGCGCCCCTGAGGAGACTTTTTGGTCAGAAGCTAAGGTATGGCTTGTGTGGTCACTTTCTCCTGTAGATATACTTCTTGGGAAGATAAATTGATATCAGAGTCTCAAGATCCATGGAAAATCTTTTGATCTCGAAGAATGAGCCAATTTGTTTTGGGGTTTTCATGAAATAATCCAGAGTTTACCCGTTCCATGGTTTCCATTTTATGCAAGAAGATCTACATATCTCATAAGCATCAAGGGTTCCCACATATCCATTTACATAGAGAGGATCTTCATAGATATAAAACAATAAAGATCTCTTCCTCTAGACCAGTTCAAGCTGCTTTGCCTCAGGGTTTTGAGTCCTCTATTCTCAAAACAGAGTCCTTTGTTCAACATTGCAACCTAGGGCCACCTTTTCTCTTCAGCTGGCCTCACAATGTATCCATGCAAATATCCTTTAGCAACTGACTCAGATTCCAACACATCAAATCCCATCCAATATCTTGCCTCCATCCTCAATGAGCTACTCAGAATGCAAAAACAAAACAATCCAGATCTATTCCAGTTGGACACTTGAATCTAACTACCCAAGTTTGTTGGGAAAAAAAATTGTGAAATAGTGGATTCTTGGATCCATAGCCTATCCACCTATTTCAATACATGTCCAGGCCTTACGGAGGAAAGAAAACTCCTGATTTCTTCCTTGTAATTAGAAGGACTGGCACAAACTTGGTGGGATACAGAGAAAGAGAAGACCAAATTTGGGATACAGATTGGGGATGCTCCATAATCCTCTACTTCACAACCCTTCAAAACCTAGGTTTGAATTTCTGAAGCTTTGAGAAATCGCTCTACCCACCTGGGTATGTGAAATCCTTATGGATCAAATGGCACCAACTTCGACAAATCCCTTCAAAATGAGTGTAAGGCTACATAGACTTCTTCTGCAAGATGCGCCTCTTACTTCATGTTCCATATCTCGAAGTGGTACTCATATTAAAATTTGTGGTTGTTTTATTAATTCAATTCTGTCGAGAAGTAGAGTTGTTTGAAAATCCAACTTTAGATAAAACATTTCAGATATTTTTGTCTATAGAAAGGAAAGTCGCTCCTAGAGATCGTATTCCTCAGTCCTGCCCTTAAACTAACCCCCTCGCATCTCAACCATCCATCGGCCATCCCTCGTCTCCTTTTGCACCTCCTGGGACTTAAAACCCCACACCCAATACAACTACAAGGACACCTTGGTGCTCATTCCACACAACTACTTCACACAATTCATCAGATTGTTGAATCCTCCAAAATCTAAAAACCAACAAAACTCTACTCACTGAGCTCATTACACCTTCCCAAGTAGAATATACCAAAGAATTTCCTTTGAACAATCCCACAGAAGTAGTTCCCTCATTAATTCTAATGACCCAAGAAGATTTGAATGCATCCACGCAACCCCTCTTCACCCATAACTGCCAAATCAAAAACACCTTGGATTTACTGATTATGGACAATGGAAGCCAAAAAAATTTGGTGTCTCAATCCCTTGTCAATCGCCTTAATCTTTTCACCACTCCACATCCGCAACCCTATCAACTCATATGGGTCCAAAAGGATGGCCCTTGCCTCCTAGTTTCCAAGAGTTGTCTAGTCACTTTTTCCATAGGCCAATTCAAAGATATTGTCCTCTGTGATGTGTCCCCCTTGGATTGTGCGGATTTTCTTCTCGATATCCCTTACCAAAACCAAATAAATTATATCTATCTATCCAAATCTCGCCATTACAAAATTTTCATAGAAATCCACACTTATGTCTTAACTGCAGCAAAACCAAAACCCCCTTCTACCAAATAAAAAATCCCACATTTACACCTAAACCAATGTGTCTCTCTCTGTTTCATGCGCCCAATAACACCAGACAATAAAATGCACCCTGTTCCAGAATCTATGACTCCCCTCCTCCATGAGTTTGCAAAGGTATTTCAACCTCCATAGGGACTTCATCCCTCCTACCACATTGACCATTCCATTCATCTCATCCACGGATCTTCCTTACCTAACGCCCCTACTTACCGGTTGGCCCCAACAGAAAAAGAGGAAATGGAAAGACAACTGACTGACCTCATCAACTCTGGCCACATCCAACCTTCATCTTCTCCCTATGCTTTTGTCGCCTTTTTCATCCCTAAATGAGATACCTCATAAATGTGTCTTGTCATTGATTATTGAGCCTTGAACAAAGCCACAATAAAAAACCGTTACCTCCTTCCCTGGATTAAGGAACTACTAGACACCCTCCAAGGAGATAAGTGGTTTAATAAATTGGATTTGACAGTCAGCTACCATCAAGTTCGAATGAGCCTAGATGATGTTTGGAAAAAAACGTTCAAGACCAAATTTGGTATTTTTGAGTGGAAAGTCATGCCTTTCGATCTCACCAATGCCCAAACCACTTTCATGAGGCTCATCAATGACATATTCAATGAAAATTTGGGTCAATTTGTGGTCATCTAATTAGATGACATTATCATCTTCAGTCAAATATGGGACACTCGCATGCAACATGTCCGACAAGTTCTCCAAATTCTCCAAGAACACAAGTTGCAATTCAAAAAAAAGAAATCATATTTTGGTCAGACTGGAGTCCCCTATCTCGGCTTTGTGTTCAAATTAGAGGGTATTCAACTAGATCCAGCTCACATCCAAGCATTGAAACAATGGCCTCTACCTTTGCATCAACTCTCAAATACTTCTTCTAGATTCATCTGGACAAAAAACAAACTATTCACTTTTCTCAGCTATAAGACGCCATTTGCTCATCCCCTGTTTTACATCTTCCATACCTCTCCCAACCCCTTGAGATTGAGTCTGATGCCTCACAATATGTTATTGGTGTCGTACTTAAATAGGGAGGACACCCTTTTTCTTACCACTCTGAAACCCTGTTCGAGGCAATGAAAAATTATAGTACCTATGAAAAGGAATTTTATACTCTGGTGCAAGCACTCAAACAATGGAGGCATCAT
Source organism: Picea sitchensis (assembly GCA_010110895.2). Classification (NCBI taxonomy): domain Eukaryota; kingdom Viridiplantae; phylum Streptophyta; class Pinopsida; order Pinales; family Pinaceae; genus Picea; species Picea sitchensis. The sequence continues at coordinate 31,540 of SNQJ01S0178412.1, read as the reverse complement.
TTGTTAGGTAAATAAACCATTCTACATACCGACCACCACCCTTTGATTGAAATCAACTCTCAATCAAAGATTCAGGAGCAAAGGCATCGTAAATGGGCCTCCTACATTCAACAATTTCACTTAGTCATCATATACAAGAAAGACACTTCTAATAAAATGGCTAATTTGCTAAGTTGACCTCCCACTCTAGTCCTTTCCATTCTAGAAGTACATTGTGCTAATTATGACACATGGAAAGATAAATATGCTACTTACATAGACTTTCGAGAGATTTGGGAAGCTTTGAAAATCCCCAGAATGATCAATTAGACCCCCTTCCTAGACTACACTATTTAGGATGGGTGGCTATATAAGTTGAATTTTCTATGTGTTCCACACTCAGAAGACCGCCTCTTGCTAGTTCGGGACCAGCAATACCACCCAACATCTGCAACACCATTTTCATTGGCCTTCCATGAAGCCTCAAGCTGAAAAATTTATCAGAGCTTGTGCCTTATGCTCACAATCCAAGCCATCCAACCCAAATCATGGGTTGTAATAACCACTTCTACTTCCTTCTCATCCTTGGGATTCAATATCAATGGAATTACTAAGTGCACTTCCAACTACCCTAAATAAGCATGATGCAATCTGGGTAGTGGTATGACACTTCAACAAAATGCCACTTTTTATCCCATGCATAAAGACTACTACAGCAGTGCAAACAACAGAACTCTATTTCCATCATGTCTAGCCCCATTTTGGCCTCCCAAGCAGTATCATTTTAGATAGAGATTCTCGCTTCCTCAATAAATTATGGAAGACCATATGGTCACTATTGGGGTGCCATGTCAAGTTTTCTACTGCATTCCATCATCAAATGGATGGCCAAACAGAGGTTGTCAATAGAGTCTTGGTGGATGCTCTCGGAGCTCACTTTAGGAGCAACAAACAACCAGACAATTACTTACACATTCTCCAGCAGAGCTACAACAAGGAAACGCATTCTTGTACGAGATTTTCACATTTTGAAGTTTGCTTGGGATTCCAACTAGCATCTCCAACCGAGATCCCACTCACTTTTTCTTCTCAAGGTACCTTCCATAAACAGTAGGAACAACTACCAATTCAACGATTTCTCCAAAAAATTCCACAACACCACAGTGCAGTCACATCAACACTCAAAGAAACCAAATATCATGCAAGAAGCACCATGACAAACAAAGAACCTTCATAGACTTTCAACCAGGGGATCAAGTTTGGTTACACTTGGATAAGAAGCACTTCAAAGGCCACCATCACAAGCTTCTACCAATCAGATATGGTCTGTATACAATACTCGACAAGATTGGAGAAAATGCATATAGGTTGGATCTGCCACCACAACTAGGAATCCACAATATCATTAATGTAAATCACTTAATTTTTTTTTAGCCTTCCCTCTTGGAATAACCAATCACCATCACTCATTCAGTGGAAAACATTCCTGATTTCCAACTCCCATTGACCAAAGACACTATATTGGACACTCAAAGTCGTTCTACAAATTGCCAAAATTACACTTCATATATGGTAGCCCGCCAAGGCCAAACATTGACTCAGGTAAAGTGGATCAGAACTGATGTATTTCAAAACAATTTTATGCATCTTCTCATGGAATTTGGGATGAAGGAATTCGGCCAAGGAGGCCAACTAGGGTGCACAAGTCAACCACCTAGGCGCAAAACTTCTTCACCTTTTGATTATGAGTTAAATATATGTAAAATAAATGGTTCCCTTGGTACATAAGGTGAACCGAGACTAAAATAAATCATTATTTACTTTTCTTTTGAAGCTCTGTGTCTTGGTTGTTTTATTTTCTGAGTTTGCATTTTACATTCATGAAAATTTCATTTTTAGCATTTTCTAAAGAATAACCAGTGTGCCTTCCTTCATGGTTTTCTAGTAGTAAATCCATTTTCTATGCTTCCACATCTGAGAGAAATATCATCGCATTATCTAGCCACTCCCTTAGGGATAAAATCACTTCCTTGGAGTTTTCTGAGGCAGAAGGGAGGGTGCACCAACTGGGTTTTGCGCCCTTACTAGTTTCTTCATTGTGGGAATGAAGCGAGTGCGCCCTCTTCCATGTTTGCACTGGGATTCTCCCACTAATCCTCAAAGATCACTCTACAATAAACAAAACCTTTTGGCCACTCTCGATTCACCCTGCTATGGATCCCCATTTCCTTTGTCACCCAAACTAATGGTGCACCCTTGTTGAGATTTGTGCCCCTAAGGAGAGTTTTTGGTCAGAGGCTGAGCTATGGCTTGTGTGCTCACCTTCTCCTGTAGATCACCTTCTTGAGAAGATCATTAAGGATGGTGATATATTTTTGACCATACTCAAATTTGGAGTAAAGGGGTCACACATGACAATAAGAGACAATTAGGCAGAGGTGTGGTAGCAGCCCTGCGACAGCCTACTAGCACTACTACCATGGCTCGAACTATAGGTTAATGATTACCTAGTTCGAGAAGACCCACAATGTCATGAGAGAAGAATATGAAAGCCTTTCATGATGATTCTAAGGTCCTTATTCCTTAGAGGCCCTTAGTCTCCCACAATATCACCTCATGGAGTATTGACTCCAAGGGTTTGAATTTTACCAAATTTAGTGGCACCCTTGGAGCACATAGTGCGTCTTGAAGGGAACATCATGCAAATAAAACAGAAAGAGGTGAGTGGCACCCTTGGAGCACATAGTGAATATTGAATGTCATGTCATGGTTTTGACTTGGGTAAGTAATAAACCTAAGACCTAAAAAACTATGCCTCATTAGGACCTATTTGGCCTTAAAACGAATGATGTGATGAGTAAAGTTTAATAACAAATTTTGGGAAACTAATCACTTGAAAACTCTATAAAAATGATGGTGGAGGAGGATTATCAACACATCTTACTTGTGTAACGTTACGCTACAGAATTTTATCTTGAATGATTTTATCTCATGGGACTTGGGATACCTAGCTCAAGCAACGAGTGGTAGTTCGACCTTGCGAGGTGAGCTAGGAGCTATCATTCTATGGAATTGTGTGTGTGTCCCCTTTGAGGCTTAGGGGGATCATAGGGAAGAAGAGTACCCATAGCATTGACTAGGAGATAACGGTGAGGTCTCATCAGTCAACAAGCAGGATCTCAATTGAGAGAACGTGCAAGACAATGTCTACGGGACCATCGCCATCAGATTCAGTATGCAGGGGTAAATTTGCATTGTATTTCAGTCAAGTTTTTGTATATGAATATTATTAATGATGAATTCTATACTATGGTTTAATGGAAACAGGTATTTGTGTGGTAATGAAATTGGTTATTTCCGTATGAAAAGTGAAGCATATCTTCTTGTTGTGAAATCATGAATAACTTAGATTCTCTTGGGTGTATGTAGTATGAGGATTATCCTATTGTTGACTTGATTATGAAATGTATATTTTAAGTTAGGAATTTTTTTTAAACAATTGAACTATTTTCCTTTATGAAGAGAGAGAGATACGGAGAAGGATTGGTGAGAAAGAAACATAGGGAGGGAGATATGGGGGAGGAGAGGGGGCAAGACATGGGAGAGAGAGGAGTTGGGGAGGGAGAGGAATAGGGGTTGATGGATATAGAGGAGAGAGGGAGGGGTTGGAAGAGAGAGAGAGAGAGAGGGAGGAGAGGAAGATGTGTTGGGTAGAGGTGGGGGATGAGAGGGGGAGAGAGAGATCAATTGAGAGAGGGATAGAGAGAGGGATCATGAGAGGTAGGGAGTGGGAGGGAGAAAAGGAGAGATGGAGAGAGAGAGGTAGAGTGAGAGATGATAGATAAAAAGGAGAGAGAGAGGGAGAGATAAATGGAAAAGATAGAGATACAGGGAGAGATATAAAGAGAGAGAGAGAGGGAGGTAGAGAGAGAGAGAGAAAGGAGGAGATGGAGAGAGAGAGAGAGAGAAGGGGGAAAGGATACATATAGGGAGAGTGGGAGGAGGAAGGGGATGTAGAAAGAGAGGAATGGGAGAGAGAGAGAGAGAGAAAAGAATAGGGTGAGGAGAGAGAGAGGGAGGGAGAGGCTGAGAGATAGGAGGAGAGAGAGAGAGAGAGGGAGGCTAGAGGAGGTAGAGTGAGAGAGAGGGAGGAGTTAGAGGAGAGAGAGAGAAAGAGGTTAGGGAGGAGATAGAGAGAGGGAGAGGGAGGGAGATAGGGAGAGTGGGAGGGAGGGAGGGAGAGAAATTCGAGGAGAGAGAGAAAGAGGTGGGTGGGTGAGAGAGAGAGAGAGGAGTTGGCAAGAGAGAGGGAGAGGGAGGGAGAATAGAAACCACACACACACAAAAGAGAGAGAGAGAGAGAGAGAGAGAGAGGGAGCAAGGGAGAGGAGGAGAGAGAGAGAGAGGAGAGAGAGTGTGATGGGGAGGGAGTGAGAGAGAGTGTCGGGGAGAAGAAAGAAGGATGGGGATAGGTGGAAGAGAGGGAGAGGGAGAGGGGAGACAAAGAGAGAGGGGGAGGGGAGGAGGGGAGACAAAGTGGGAGGGAGAGGGAGGAGAGTGAGGGGGCAAGAAATATAGAGAGAGAGAGAGAAGGGGGGGAAGGGAGGGGAGGAAGTGGGAGAAAGATAGGAGTGTGAGGAGAGAGAGGGGAGTGGGAGGAAGAGGAGAGAGAAGGGATCTGGAGAGAGAGGGGAGAGGGAGTGGGAGGGAGGAGAGAGAGAGAAACAAAGAGAGAGAGAGAGAGAAAGGAGGGAGGAGGAACCTGTCCGGAGAGACAAAAGAGAGGGAAGAAAGGAATTGAGGATGAGAAGGGAGATATATAGAAAAAAGAGGGAGGGAATAGTGATAGAATAAGATGGGAGAGATTGGAAAGGAAAGAGAGAAATAAAAAAGGTTAGAGAGAAAGAGACAGCAGGGGAGTGGGAAAAGGAGGGGGACGGGGGGAGGGAGAGAGGGGGGAGAGGAGGGACATGAGGGGAGGAGTTGAGAGGGAGATAAAAAGGGGAGATTGAGGAGAAGTGGGAGAGAGGGAGGCTGATGGGAGGAGAAAAAGAGAGAGGTGAGTGGAGTGGGAGAGAGAGAGGGGGGAGGGAGAGGAGAGAGTGATCACAGGGAAAATAGAAAGAGGTAGAGAGAGGGAGAGGGATGTAGGGAGATGGAGAGAGGGAGAAGGTTATAAATAGTAGGAGAGGGGGGAATAATAGAGAGGGATATGAAGAGAAGAGGGAGGGGATAGAGAGAGAGAGGTGGGGAGGGAGAGGAGGAGAAAGATAGAGAGGCCGTGAGAGGAAACATGAGGATCATGAGGGAGGCAAAAGGAATGGGGGGAGAAGAGATAGAGAAAGATAAACATATAGAGATGAGAGAGAGTGAAAAGAGATTAACAACATACATTGAAGTATTGAACAATGAGAGGGACTTCTTCTTTAGGGGGGGACACTTTGTACAAAGTGAGTCCTAGTTCATATATACTTGAGTTAAGTTATTTATTGATTATGATTACCATGAGATATAAGTGCGTTTAATGATATGTGGATTTTGTTATATTTGTGAAAAGGTGCTATTATGGAGTTTGGAGTGTGAGACTCTAGGCGTTTAAGGGATATAGAGGAATTGAGTAGAGAAACTACATGGACTCAGTCGAGAGTCAGTGATGAAAATATTAGGAGGTTTAGATGTTATTGATGTGACATATGTACATATGATTAGAATATCATGATGTTGGTGTGTGTGGTGACATGATTCGTTTAGAGTAAGATGGGGCAAACAATAGCTTAGCAAGGCCAGAGTCCCATTTCAGCTAAAAAAGAGTCAGCCAAGAGACATTAGAGGAGTAGAGGTGTAGCAATATTCTTACAACTACTAACACCTATTGTGGAGTCCTCATGGCATTAAAAGACCAGATATTTTTGAGTCAAAATTTATTGAGGAACGATGCATTTTTTAGTAAATTCAACTTTGGAAAATTTTGCCATTCCGATTTCGTTTGTTAAATTATGAGTGGAGTATTATGGTGATTGGGCGAGGAGGCCTCATTTGGAGCCGACTAAAATTTTTACTGTATGAAATGGGAATGTTGTTTTAGTTAACTACATGGGGACCGATGGAACAACCATGTTAGAATTGAAGTGATCATGACTCATGGAGTCATGAGTGGGTAACATGTTGGAAGTACCTCTGGGATGATTGTTATAGATGGAGAATCAGGGGGTTGGCCATTTGGCAACCCTTGAGAAATCAGGTTAGAAGAGATGTGATGAATTCCCAAGGGAGGGGAGGAAAAAGGACCTAGGAAAAATGTTGTTTGCATAAATAACATGTGAGGGTAGAGCTACCTATTATCACGAGGAAAAAAGGTTCTTAGTATTGAATAATTTTTATTATAGGCAGATTAAAGGTGTGATGCAAGGAGAAAGGAAGCGGCTTTTTGAAGGGAGTTCAAGTTTCCTCATGGGTTCACATGAAAGATGCCGGAGCTGCAGGGGTGAACCGAGGGAAAGTGTTAGTTGGCCTATTCTGTTGGGGGAGCACGTAGTTTGTTCCCTTTGTCTTTCATCTTATTATTTCATATATGTTATTTTGTCCCTCCTTTGTATGAATTTTATATAAATGGATATCTTATAGACTACAATTTGTAATTTCTGGTTAGGGCTATTGTTATGGACAAAAATCTGGTTGAATGTTTGTTGAACTCAATATCTGATCAAAAGGTAACCTCTAGATTAATTATGTATGGAATGTTATATAAATGGGTCCGTCTGGTTAATGTTAGCCGAACCACGATGCTCGTCAAAGGGAAACCTCACATTGTTATTATGTATGAATGTCATATAAATGGAGATATGATAGACTACAATATGTAATTTTCATTAGGACTATTATTATGGATAAAAATCTGGTCAAATGTTACTAAGAATCAATGTTTGATCAAAGGACGATTTCTAGATTAATTCTAGGTGAATGTATTTTATTGGGTATACCAGGTGAAAGAATATGTTGAATTTTATAGATTTGAAATGCAGCGTGGGGAATAAGAATTGCTTGTAGAATAGAGCCCTGCAGATAATGGAATTGCTTTGTAAGACTAGGCTGCAAGGCATACAAGGGGAATGGAAATTGAGGATATATATCTATATATGCATCTACCCTTGGCGTGTGGGTAGCTGTGAGAACCATGGGAGTTAAGTGGGAATTCAATTTGTGCATCCTCCAGGCCTGGAACTCAGGAATTAAAGGGTAGGTAAAGGTAGAGGAATGAATGCCTGTGTATATCTATATAGGAGTTAGCAAATACATGTTTTTCATGTCACAACATGCATGCTGGTGGGGTGAGATAGTTTGTGGCATAACCATGACCTATGGAGCATTCCATTCATGTTTGATCAAGTGCATGGGATTCTGTACGTATCAGCATTCTCTTACGTTGCATTTGTAGTAGTAGAATAGATGCAAAAAAAAATCCACAAAGGACAAATAAGATTGAGTAGGCGGTTCATGAAACAAACAAGTTTATAAATTCCACGATTACAAGAATAATGAAATTGGGTATGGATCAGTTGAAATTATTATATATATATATATATATATATATATATATATATATATATATATATATATATATATAACAAGAACAATTGGTGCACAAAATTTCAATGCTTGGATGCGAGAACAATGGTGCACAAAAAGAAATTTCAATACTTGAATGCATCCAATCACCAAAACATAAAGTCAAGAATACAAATACATATATATATCCAACATATATAATAATTACAGTGAATGATAAATATTTTCAATGGTGCCACAGTGAGGTGTTTGACCCTTCAAGTTCTTTAAGAGGAAGATAATTGTAGGAATAGTCTATAAGGGTTAGAACTAATACTTTCTTCCACTGCAATCGCATACTAGAACTCAGCTCGAGATCGTACTTTTGTGGAAAGGAATAGTGACAGGAACCTGAATACCTCATACTTGAAGTGACATGTTGGATTTCAAAATATGGAGAAGGTGTCCTTATCCTATAGAAAAGAAAAACGTGTAAAATTTTATTAACATCAAGTATCAAAATAAAATAATTATAAAGGAAGCAAACTTATCACCTGAGTGAACTGTTCCAATGTACCTAATTGATCGATGCCAAATGTAGACTATGTTCCTCCTACTCGTATCCATGAACATGGGCAATGTTGACTCGAGAGGACGGAGAAGTTAAGAGTCGCCTGATGGGTACCTCACAACCAGACATAGGCCCCATATTTAGAATTAGTAATCAATATATAAAAGCCACGTTGCTCTGAAGTAAAAAATCACATATTAATTAAGAGTAACTGATAAAAAGGAAGAACTATTGTGCTTTGCTAAGACATGACAGACAAGGTCACATTCCTTCATCATAGAGAAAGGTATGTGAACTTATATCCTTATTTCAAACTAAAGAAAAAAAAAATGGAAAACCTGTGGATAGGACCTGAATCACTTAGAAGATTCTTTACTTGAAATAAAAACCTTTCGAATTCTAATAGATGAGATTCAACACCAATATTGTTAGGTCATCGGTAAGGACAATCTCCTTGGTTGAATCCGAGAGCTTCAGAGTAAGGGATTTGACATAAATTAAGGGTTTGCAACTCTACTTATATATATTCTTTAACATCATAGAAAATATCAACAATAATATCTTATAGTCGACAACCTACCTTGGATAGAGAGCCAACATCAGGGGATTTACCTCGAGGAATTCGAGAAAAATAAAAAACCCTACAATATTTCACGGCTTCACTCTATGAACTACAACTACAACTAAGGTAAAATCTCCCAGCATTAGGACAATTTAAGGAAAAACAACCTCCTATGGAGATTGAGTCTAGTTCTCCCAAGAAAGGAAATCCCAAAGGGATGAGCGTAATATACAGGCAGTACTGAAGGAAGTTTAAACTATGCAATGCTAAGATAACTTTTCCCTCAAGGAGTTACAGGTAGTTACTACCATCCTTATTCAAGAATATAATATTATGTAGAGATCCCCAGAACCTTTAACAAGAATGGATTACCTGGCTTAAAACGAACTCCAATGGTAGTAGGTTGCCAAACAGGTATCCACTATAATGAGTCACCATTGTAAGTACTGGGGTTATGTCAATAAAAGAGTATTAACCAGAGAACTTGGGAACACAGTTGCAGGAAATACACACAGAGCCAGTATCAAGTGGAAAATGATAATAATCTATGGAACTCTATCGGCCAGTCTAAATGTTGATCAATGATGGTCAGAACCTGAATGACAGGGTTAGGGAAAGGTGGGGCATTTTAGTGGGGCACTTTATTTTAGGCGAATGCGTTCAAAGGGGCCTTAATTATCTGGGTCAGAGGCCTTTAATACAGTACAATCACATTCATGGTAACCTACCTCATATCCACAAAGAAATCTTGATGGCAGATAACCTAGAACTATCGTTTTAGCATTACCTTTCATTTCTTTTGGTTAAGGTTTCCTTATGGTCGTCAATCGGTTAAAGAAAGGAAACCATATGCCAAAATCAGTCCAGATGTACATGACTATTAGGCATAAGGGATTAACCTTTTAAGAAATCTTTAGAACATCGCTTGATAATCCTTAATGACCACACGAAAGGACTGTCACACGAATCGAAGTTCATTTACTCTTTTGTCTATCTCCACTTCTAAGGAAATCGATTCACCCTCTCTGAATGTTGAAGCCGGTCATACGTGGATATCACTTTTTATGCCTTATTGGTGTGGTCAGAATCATGAGTTATGGTGGGATACCTAGATTTATAATCAAGTCTGGCGAGGACATTAGGTTCAATTTACCTTGTAACAACATTTATTATATATGTATAGAGATAAGTAGTGATGGAGACTAGAAGAATAGTTTACATGAAGCGTAATTTGAAACACCTACAAAATTTACAAATAGATAATTATCATGATTTTTGAGTTAGCCACCCCTTATGGTCATGTTTATGTAAGTTCGTTAAGTCCACTTTATTAAAAAACTAGAAATACTCGACATGATCGGTACAAAAGAATTTAAGTTTAAATGTCCTAAATACAAAAAATAAAAATAAAAAAATTATGGCATTTTAGGGAAACATTACATATGGTATGAGAGCCAAGGTCACAACATGGTAGCACAGGAAGACTGGGAAATCATAATGGGAATCCTGAGAAAAAACTTCCTGAAAATCAGCGACAAAATAGTGATGGAAGCTCACTTATTGAAGTTCTGGATACAATGAGAAATATCATCGTCGAACTACAGGTTTTTAAAGCCAACAATGAGAAACTGAAGAAGGCACAACATGAACAGTAGGAAATAAATGAAGTCTGGTTGCGCAACATAGTGACTAAGAAAATCCCAAAGGATGATAATAATGAGGAAGATGTGAGTAAAAGGGCCTCCAAGAATTCTCGGCCAGAACTGGAAAAACGAGATAGTTCATCTAAAGGCACACCTTCACTTGAGGACAAAACTAAAGAAGACTGAAAAAGAAAACAAGTAGACCACCTTAAACGAGAATTTAAGATTAAACCAACTACCTTTGATGGGGAATCTAGAAAAGGAGAAGAAGTAGAGGCATGGTTATTGGACATAAAAAAATACTTCTAGATATAAAACTATTCCAACAATATGAAGGTAAAAATGGCCATTTACAATCTGAAAAGGAAAGCGAGCATTTGGTGGTAAGATCTGAAACTGGCCAAGGGCCTAAAGGAGAAACAGATGGAATGGTCTGACTTTAAGAAATATTTCAAGAAACAATACCTATCTGAAAGCTTCTACGAAAGAAAAACCAAATAATTCTATGAGTTACAACTTAGACAGATGACGATGGAGGACCTTATAAAAAAAATCCTAGAATTACTAGGGTCCATACCTTATATCCTGGAGGACAAGGTAAAAATCCAATGATTCTTAAGCTATCTACCGCAGTCCTATAGGGAGAGAATTGAGTTTGACAACCCCAAATCCTTGATTGAAGTATTCAGGAAAGAAAGAATGTGCTATGACCAATAAAAACAATGGGTAGAGTTTCCCAAAGCCTGGAAGGATAAGAAACAAGATCGAATGAACTAGCAGAAGAAGGGATACCAACCAGCTCCTTATCAAAATGTAGAAAAAGGCTTTCTGAGAAAATATTTTCACTCCAATCATCCGAATACACAAGGTAGTGGTAAACCGGTAAATATGGGAATGAAGAAGTTTGGGGACAGCCCTCATGAACCATTAAAGTGATGGGAATGTGGAGAATATCATCTAAGGAGGAATTATCCACGTTTAATTTCAGCAAATAGAACCGATGTTCATAATTTGCAGGAATCCTCGATGGTGGGTGATGTGGGCAGAAGCCTGCAACAAATTAATGCATCTATTGATGGTCGACAAGTTGACCACCAGTCCTCTATGGTAGAAATTGATGGTAAAATCAATAGAACTCGAATTGTTGTTTTAATTAACCCTGGATCTATGTTAAGTTATATTACTCCTGATGTAGTAGAGTCAAATAAACTTAAGAAACTGAAGCATCCAAAATCATGGCTGCTACAACTAGCAACATGAACTAAAAGAAAAGTAGTTCACTTTATTTCTAATTTTGAGTTCATCTTAGATGGTCAAAACATAAGAACAAATATGAACATCCTACCACTAGGATCTTATGATACAATTATCAGAATGGATTGGTTGGAAAAGCACAAAGCAGTACTAGATTGACTTTAAAGACGATTATGGCACAACTAGAACAACCCAAGGTATACCAAAACTAGTATCAGTCAGACAAGTTTTAGCAATGCAATTCAAGAAATGCATCAGAAAGGGCTACCAAGTTTACGCCATCCAAGTAATGAATGTGTTAGAAAAATAAGATAAGCCAAAGCTACAATATTTAGATGTCCTACGTGAATATCGAGACATGTTTTTTGATGAGATACCAAAATTACCTCCTAGAAGGGAAATAGACTTCTCCATAGACCTACTACCTGGTTCAGCCCCTATCTCTAAAGAACCTTACTTAATGATATTACTAGAATTGACAAAATTAAAAATACAATTACAAGAATTGTTGGAGAGAGAGTATATTAGACCAAGTGTTTCACCATGGGGGGCACTAGTCCTCTTTGTGAAAAAGAAATATGGTACTCTAAGAATTTGTATTGATTATAGACAATTCAATAAAATGACTATTAAGAGCAAGTACCCCTTACATAGGATAAATGACCTATTTGATCAAGTAGGTAGGGCCAAGGTCTTTTCAAAATTGGATCAAGTAGGTGGGGTCAAGATCAAGTTAGGATAAAGGATGAAGATATAAGAACAAGATATGGGCACTACGAATTCATAGTCATACCTTTCAGACTCACTAATGCACCAACCACGTTTATGTGTCTCATGAACATTATTTTCNGAGACACATAAACGTGGTTGGTGTCTCTGAACATTATTTTCAGTCAGTATTTAGACAAGTTCATACTAGTGTTTATCGATGATATTCTGGTCTATTCTAAAATAGAGGAAGAACATGAAGAACACTTAAGACTAGTTTTGTAAATGTTGAGGAAACACAAACTGTACACAAAATTTGATAAGTGTGACTTTTATCAAAAGAAAATACAATATCTGGGACATCTAATTTCAACAGAAGGCATTTTCGTCGACCCTCGAAAAATAAAATCCATCATGGAATGGTCGGTACCTAAGGACATAATAGATATTCGGTATTTCATGGGAATCACTAGATATTATCGCAGATTTATAGAGGGGTTTTCCAATATAGCCTACCCTATCATGTCTTTACAAAAGATAGGGACCAAGTTTAACTGGTCACTGAAATTTCAAGACAATTTTAATAAGAGGAAGGAATTATTGACAACTGCACCCATATTGAAGGTAGCAGACCCAGATAAAGAATTTACCGTATGTGTTGATGTGAGTAAATAAGGACTAGGTGGTGTCCTAAATTAGGAAGGACATGTGATTTTTTATGAGTCCTGGAAGTTAAAATAACATGAGAGAAATTATGTCACTCGTGACTTTGAATTGGTAGCAGTGATACATGCCTTAAAAATGTGGCGACACTACATAATGGGTAGGAAGTTTCTATTATTCATGGATAATAGCATTGTGGAATATTTCTTTAGCCAACCAGATCTTAATGCAAGACAAGCAAGATGGCTAGCCTTTTTGAGCGAATTTGACTTCGAGGTCAAACATATCAATTGTAAGGAAAACAAGGTAGCAAACGCTTTGAGAAGAAGAGACCATGGGTTATTTGAGATAAATATCAGCATGGTAGAAAGTGATCTTGAACAAAGAATAAGGATGGTAGGTATTAACGGCCAAAATTACACTAAGATAATGGCAGAATTACAAAACAGTATCGCAAACGCATATAAAGCATATCTAAATATCGACAAGAAGGGACTATTACGATTTAAAAATAGACTTTACATACAATATTCAACAAAATTAAAGTTAATATTCTTGGACAAAGTGCATAAGAAACCGTATTTTGGCCATCCAGGATACCATAAAACGATAACAACACTTAGAAAACTATTTTACTGGCCCAATATGAAGGGAAAAACAATAGAATACTTGGCTAGGTGCCGAGATTGTCAGCATGTTAAGACCGAACACCAGCTTCTAGTCGTCTTATTACAACCATTACTAGTGCCAGAATGGAAATGGGAGACTATATTTCTAGACTTTATAAAAGGTCTGCACACTTTATTCCTGTGAAATCTAATTTTAAAGCTATAAACATCGTTGAAATATTTATTAAAGAAATTTTTAGACTGCATGGTGTTCCTAAAATGGCGATCTCAGATAGAGAAGTAAAATTTACATCCACTTTTTGGAAAGAATTGTTTGCAGGGATAAATACTAATTTCAATTTCAGCATGAGTTACCATCCACAAATGGATTGATAGATTGAATGAACAAATCAGATTGTAGAATATATGCTATGCATGTAGGTAAGAACAAAACCAGGTAAGTGGGAAGACTACCTGCATTTGGTAGAGTTTGCATATAACAATGGGTACCAAAATTCGGCTAAATTAAGCCCCTTTGAGGTACTATATGATAGAAAGTGTACGACTCCAATTAGATGGGACAACCCAACTGACAGACTTATGGTTGGACCATAGATTCTCCAAGAAATGGAATGTATGGTAAGAAAAGTATAACGGAACTTGAAAGAGGCACAGGATTGACAAAATGGAACCTAGGTTTTGTGGGCCCTTTGAGATACTAGCTTGAATTCGACTCATAGCTTACCAACTTGCTCTTCGAGCTAATTTAAGAATGCATAATGTATTTAATATTTCCTTATTGAAAAAATATGTCCATGACCCTACTCATATGATTGATTGGAACATGGTGCAGGTGGAACTAGAAGGTAGTTCCAGGCAGAACCCCTGCACATTCTGAACCAGAGAGAATTAACACTTCGGAACAGAGTCGTTGCTCAGGTAAAAGTACAATGGAAGCACTTTATCTATGAGGATGCCACTTGGGAGTTAGATGGAGATTTGTGGAAATCTCATCCAATCCTGTTCCAAGAAAGGAACGAACACTAAGGACAGTGTTTTGTTAAAGTGGGAAATGATGTGACATCCCTAAAATTAAAGTATTTTTGAAATTCAAAATTTATTAGAAATTTATTCTTTTTTTAATAAATTCAAATTTGGAAGACTTTTCCCATTTATGGAAATTTCGAATTTCAAATTTGATAAATTGTAATTAATTATTATGAATGTTGGGCAGAGACCTGATTTTACCCAACTAATTTTTTTACTATGAAACTTGTATGTAAACAGAATATTGTTTAATTAACTGCAGGAGGACAAATGGAACAACCATGTTAAATTTAGTTGACCATGACTCCATGAGTGGGGAACATGTTGGAAGTACCTTTGGGTTGATTGTTACACATGGAAAATCAGGGATTTGGCCATTGGCAGCCCTTGAAAATCAGGGATTTAGAAAGCTGTGAAAATTCCCAAGGGAGGGAAAAAAGACCTAGGAAAAAATATTTTTTTGGATAAATAACATATGTGAGTAGGAAGGATGTTGTCTAGTATGCAGGAAAAAGAAGTTTACTATTGAATACTTGTTGTTATCATCATTGAATTTTGAGTGTGAGGCAAGGAGAAGAGGAAGACATTTCTAAAGTGGAGGTTCCAAGTTTTCCCTCATGGGTTCATGGTCAGGCCAGGGGGTAAACCAGGCAAGTGATTTGGCTGCCCTGTTCTATGGCTAGGAGGAATGCGGTTTTTCCCTATGTATTTTAGAATATTATTTCATATATGTTATTTTGTCCCTCCTCTCTATGAATGTTATATAAATGAATATCTGATAGATTGTAATCTGTAATTTCTAGTTAGGGCTATTGAAATGGATAAAAATCTGGTTGAATGTTGTTGAACTCATTATCTATTCAAAAGGTAACCTATAGATTAATTTTGTATGAATGCTATATAAATGGATAAAAAAAATGGTGGAATGTTGCCAAACTCAATATCTGATCAAAAGGAAACCTCTAGTTTAATTATGTATGAATGTCATATAAATGGAGATCTGATAGACTACAATATATAATTTTCATTAGGACAATTGTTATGGATAAAAATCTGGATGAATGTTACTAAGACTCAATGTTTGATCAAAGGATGATTTCTAGATTAATTATGGGTGAATGTGTTTTATTGGGTATACCATGTGAAGGAGTATGTTGAATTTTATAGATTTGAAATATGTTTTGATGAAATAAGAACAGTAGAATAAGTCGCCTCTTAATAATATAATTACCTAGAAAACTAGCTACAAGCAAATGTACAAGGGAAATAGATTGCGGAGATATATCTATATATACATCTACCCTTGCGTGTGTATGTAACTTTATGCAGAACCATGGAATTAGGTAGGAATTCAGTTCTGCATCTATCAACCTAGAACTCGAATTAAAGGGCATGTAAGGTAGAGCATGAAGACCTATGTATATATATAGAGTTATAAATACTTATTGTCTTGTCATGTATATATATGCATACTACAGTTGGAAATTGAACAGTTTTCATGTTATTAACAACACGACCTACATGCTTATTCCATTCTTATTTGATCAAGTTTGCACATAATTCTATTACATATCAAGATTCTCCTACGTTCTATTGTAAGATAAGATAGATATAAAAAAAAATCTGCAAAGGACAAATAATCTGAAAATTAACAACTGCGTAAAAAAATAAACAAGTTTATAAATTCCATAGTTACAAGAATAATCATAGTCGAATGGATCA
>SNQJ01S0178410.1:0-14604 GCA_010110895.2 Picea sitchensis | reverse complement strand
GTTTGAGCTATCTCTTAGCATTGTATTAGCTATCTATAATAAGGAAGTTTTTATGGGTTTTCTTCCCCATGAGGGTTTCCCAGGATAAATGATGTGTCTCTTGTGATTGTGTATTTCTCATTGATCCTATCTTATGCTATTGTTATCTAGTGAAATGCAAAGAACTCTAATAATAGCTTAAACCTTAACACTTAGGACTCTTTTTGCTCAAGTGCCTTTCTTATCCCCCCCTCTAGTATTAGTTTGAACACTCATGATGGCCTTGTTGAGTTTATGTAATGTTACCTTGGGGATCCATGTATGGTACTTGTATATTCCCATCCCTCCTATGCCCTACATTTCAACTCCTCATTTGGTATTGATCCTTGTCCAACCGATGGGTATTACCCATGTATCTTCCACATAGTTCTAGTTGTCCCTAACCAAAGTTGGAAAGGATTTGAAAAAGGGGGTAAATCTAAGAATACTAGGGGCACTAATAAATCTTGACAAGATATGGCCACCTAGACCACTATACCTAGAATCATACCTGCATGTGATTTATGTGACACGATGGAGATTCATACACTTAATGGTTTATTTAGTTGATTGTGCTAGTTTCTTAGACATGTATTAGCAATATTAGTCCTCAAGAAGTGGTTTCCCTTCATGTATCCCCCCACATGTTCTAGCCTCATTGTTTGATTCCATATATATAGCTGCAATTATGTACGTTGGGCCCCATCCTCCTCCTTGATGGGTTTCCTTGGAATAGTATGATGAGAGAGTCCTTATTTGTATCATACTTAGTTGTAGATCACATTCTCAAATCCAACTCATTATCGAACTATTGAGATTCAATATAATCCAGTGATCCAACCTCAAATGTGATTCCTTAGATTTGATTGGCTTGATTCAACTATTCTTAGAGCCATTGGTATGAGCCTCCATTCTAATGGCTCATTTGAGATCTTTGGAGCCCCTTTCCTGTTTAGTGGGGCTTCCCAAGTTGTTTCATGTTCATCGGGGCTTCTCAGGTTTATTCCCTCCCCCTCCCCCTTGGGGTAGGGAATCGATTCCTATGTATCCCAAACCATTTTGGGGACTCTTGGCAATTCCTCCTCGGGGCATAAAACCCTAACGGAGCAACATTTTTTATTTCCATGAGTTGTTGCATGATTTTTTAGGCCTGGAGTAGGTGACCACATTTTACATTCACTCCTGAGGCATGGTTTCGTAAATTGGACCCCTAAATCCAAATGTTGCATTGCTTCTTACTAAGCAAATCACTAGTTATCGAAAGCGATGAAAAATACAACTTTTGAGGGGTTGGAATCGGGAGTGAGGGGTGATCTAGCTAATAGCCTATGCTAGGAATCCAAAAACAATGGAGGTTCCTCAATCAGAGTCTCCTTTTTCATTTTATGCCCAATTGCAATTCACATCCCAAACCATTTCGGGGACTCTTGGCAATTCCTCCTCGGGGCATAAAAGCCTAACAGAGCAACAATTTTTAGTTCCATGAGATGTTGCATGCTTGTTTAGGCATGGACTAGGTTACCACATTATCCATCCGCTTCTGAGGCATGGTTTCATAAATTGGACCCCTAAATCCAAATGTTGCATTGCTTCTTACTGAGCAAAGCACTAGTCATCGAAATCAATGAAAAAAACAACTTATGAGGGGTTGGAACTAGGAGTGAGGGGTGATCTAGCTAAAATCCTATGCCAAGAATCTAAAAAATATGTTCCTCAATCTGAGTCTTGGTTTTCGTTTTATGCCCAGTTGCAAGTCGCATCCCAAACCATTTTGGGGACTCTTGGCAATTCCTCCCCAGGGCATAAAAGCCTAACAGAGCATCATTTTTGAGTTCCATGAGATGTTTCATGCTTGTTTAGGCATGGAATAGGTGACCACATTTTCCATCCGTTCCCAAGGCATAGTTTCGTAAATTGGACCCCTAAATCCAAATGTTGCATTGCTTCTTACTGAGCAAAGCACTAGTTATCGAAATCGATGAAAAAACAACTTTCGAGGGGTTGGAATCGGGAGTGAGGGGTTCTCTAGCTAAAATCCTATGCCAGGAATCCATCAAATTCGACGGTTGCTCAATCCAAGTCTCGGTTTTCATTTTATGCCCAGTTGCAATTCGCATCCCAAACCATTTCAGGGACTCTTGTCCAATTCCTCCTCAAGGCATAAAAACCTAACGGAGCAACATTTTTTAGTTCTGTGAGATGTTGCAAGATTTTTTAGGCATGGAATATGTGACCACATTGTCCATCTTCTCCCGAGGCATGGTTTCATAAATCGGATCCTTTAATCCAAATGTTGCATTGCTTCAAACTGAGCAAAGCACTAGTTATCGAAATCGATGAAAAAAACAACTTCTGAGGGGTTGGAACTGAGAGTGAGGGGTGCTCTAGCTAAAATCCTATGTCAGGAATCTAAAAAAGATGATGGTTCCTCAATCTGAGTATCATTTTTATTTTTATGCTCAATTGCAAGTCACATCCCAAACCATTTCGGGGACTCTTGGCAATTCCTCCTCGGGGTATAAATGCCTAACGGACCAGCATTTTTGAGTTCCATGAGATGTTGCATGCTTTTTTAGGCATGGACTAGGTGACCACATTGTCCATCCGCTCCCAAGGCATGGTTTCATAAATTGGACCCCTAAATCCAAATGTTGCATTGCTTCAAACTGAGCAAAACACTAATTCTTGAAAACATTGAGTGCTGCAAATTTTGAGGCATGGCACCTAGGAGTGAGGGGTGCTCTAGATGAAATCATATCCCAGTAATCCATCGGAGTCGACGGTTCCTTAATCTGAGTCTTGATATTCACTATATGCCCAGTTTCAAGTCGCATCCCAAACCATTTCGGGGACTCTTGGCTAATTCCTCCTCATGGCATAAAAACCTAACTGAGTAGCATTTTTGAGTTCCATGAGATGTTGTATGCTTGTTTAGACATGGACTAGGTGACCACATTGCATATAAAATTATGATGTATTTTGGTCATACAATTTCCTCCTAACCTCACACATCATGGGGAAGTATGTTATCACCTAAAAACTACTCAATTGTGACATTTCCACAAGTTTTTTTTGAAATATACCATTATCAACATGTTTACTATCCATTTCACCTCACTTCCCACCTCCACTAGACCTCTATAAGTCGCTAGGAAAAATCATAATTTTGACCCATTAAATTTATCGCAAATAATAGCCCTAAAATGTGTGTCATCATGTGGAAGGTACCCCCAAAAGCTACAATGACCCACCAAAATCATAATTTTTATTGTTCCTAGCCCAAATTTTCCAGAAAGGGAAAGTAGTTATCAATGGAAATTTCTAAACTCTAGTTGATATTCCTAACCTTGATTTTGTCACATTTAACAACTATTTTATGACCATGTCAAGGGTGTTTAACCACTACTTTTCCTATAAATAAAGGCCCGAGGTCATTCCATCCATCCATCCATCCATCCATAGTAGGTACATGCGGCCAAAAACACACTAGATATCTTCAAGACTCCTTCCTCTTGATAATGTTTTCTGTGTTTTGATCAATCAACCAAGGACAGGATATATACACATCAAGGAATTCACATACCCTCCCAAGAAGGAGACTTTGGATCCACATATTCAAAAAGTCTACTCCCTAGGTGATATATTTGATTTTTCTATTTGTTATGGATATATTCTTTGCATTATTTCAAGTTATTTGTTCATGCCCATTGTTGTAATATATTGGTTTTCTTTCTTGTCACATGAATATACTAGGGTTTGAAGCTTTGTGAAGCATATTTAGGGTATGGTTTTCATGTTCTACTTTAATTTTTGTCAAGATCTAATTCATAACCATTAGATTAGTACATTGTGTACACCATTGCTGCAATTTATACCCAACACTTGGTACTGATTATGTTACTTATCTTGTGAGAGGAGTTGGCTCCATTTCCTTCTATTGAGGTGTTCATTCAGCCAAAGACTCTAGGTTGAACTTGATCATTATGCATGATATCTGTTGATATTATGGAAGCCGCGGGAGGTATTTACCTCCATGTGTAAACCTGATGAGAATAGAATATTCCAGGAAGCAAGAAGAAACCCTAATGAGTTGGCTAATAACCCTAGAAGACAAGTCAGCTGAAGAGGATAATTTGTATTAGGTTATTAGCCTCCAAGAGAAGAAGTCGACCAGAATAAATATTATATACTAAGTAAATAGGAACAGTGAATGAGAAGTCATCCCAGGTAGTCAACTAGAATTAGTATAAATACAGGAGGCCAGTCTTGATTCTAGCAGACATTCTCATAACTTTAGAGCTCACTTATGCACACTACAGTTAGCCAGTTTGTGCACAAGTATGGAGGAGAGTTGCAGTTGCAGCTGTTGCAGCTAGCAGATTACATTTTGTCTTAGAGTATCTCTTGGTTATGGTTTGGACTATCTGATGAGCTCTTGTTTGGTGGTGCTAAGTGTTTAGATACCCAAAAATCAATTGTTGGACCTATTATTAAAACCAGGTGATCTAATTAGGTGGTCAGTGCAATAGTGAAGAGTTTTCTAAAGAGGAATACACAATAAAATATTTCGCAATATGATGTTTATAGGGAAGACCTTTTAGATATTTCCTTACCTCCAACTTTAGAATTTTCCTACAACACATCATTTAACCACACTCTCTTTCGTGCATGGGTCAATGTTAAACCATTTCTTACAATTGGATAACTTTTCCCCTTTTGTGGAGATGACACTATGATAGCTCATGCCAAAGGACCCTAGTTCATTGATGATGTGGGACTCTTTATAAGGCCATGTACTCACATATGCACACCTTGTGACCTTTGTTCCCAATAACCACATCCTAATCATTGACCGTTTTCTTACCTTTCTTAATGGATGGAATACTAGAGACATGTTAACTTTTTAAGAAAAAGGGGTTCAACATTTACTAGGAAAATCAATAATGGTTCGACATCTAGTTAACTTTTTAAGAAAAAAAATGTTTATAAAAAAATGATATAATTGATATGATATGTGGATTCAAAACAATTTTTATTATGCAAGAGCTAGTCATCCAAAGTATGAATGTATACATGATTGTTAACACTATACAATTATTACTTGTTGAAGTTCTTATATGACAATACAATCCAATTGAACCATTCTTATATGTTCAAATTCCCCATCTCATATATCTCTCCATATAAAGTTCATTTTTAAGAAAAACTTAAGAATGTGTCTATCCATATGTGAAATTATATATATTATAAAATATATAAATTATAATATATATTATATTATATATATAACTATAATAAAAGTAAAAGAAAGTACCAAAAAAAAACAAAAAAAAAAACCTAAGTTTGAAAACAAAGAAACAAAAGACATATTTCAAAGTCTCGCGCGAACTAGGAGGAGAAGGCCGAGGTTAGAGTAGAGAGGAGGTAGGTTGCGTGAGCTAGGAGGAGAAGGAGGTTAGAGTAGAGAAGAGATAGGTCACGCAAGCTATGAGAAGGAGAGTAGGTTAGGGAAGAAAGGATGTATTCCAAATTATAGGGGCTGAGTTCTTGTTCATAGAAGACAAATTTTGGGTTCAGGGGACGAGTTTCCCCTTGTTGGGAAGTGACACATTCATTGGGGGTTCGATTTATCTTTATGGGGGACGAATTGTCATTGTTGGGTCGATTTCTGAGGGAGGAGGAGGCCGTGAGCCTTGTTGGGCACATTTTACATATAGAGGAAGGCACACAACTCCCTTGACAGCTCAAATAGTGGATTGGAAGGCTATCCCAGGTGGTTGATAGGTGATTCTAATATTTATTACAACAACAACAAAGTTCACTTCTCCTGGCAGCTAGATGATCCATCACCATTGTATAACAGGCCCAAATCTGTGAGTATTGTTGCTAATAAACAAGTGTAATTTTTATGCTATGTTTCCCTTATACAATGATTGTGAGTTTGGTTCCCATTATGTCTGTTGTCATTTATATTTTCTGTGGTGAAAGAGAACAGTGAGGGCACATGAAATCTATGCCAACCATATAAAACAATTCAAGAATCCATCTAAAATACCATAACAACAAATTGGGCATTCAAAGAGTGAGAAATAGACTACAGTCCAAGTGTTTGTCAAAAGTCCACACTCATGAATTCATATAAAATTGCTACAACAGTGAGTAAATTCATAACAACCTCTATTGTATAATTTTGGAGATATTTTGGCATTCCTTGGTGTTTATGTGGTGTTGGGATGGACTTTGGTGCAAAATGTTCATTGTTGGACGACTTTAATGTCTACATATGGTACCCATGCATAAGATTTGAAGTCTCCCAGATATAAGAGTAGTTGGGCTCAAAATGTGGTGAACCCTTTTAAGAAAATTTGATAACTCATACAAAGGATGCTAACAACTCCCCACGGTTCAAAAAGGAGCATTTACCTTACCAAAAAATACAAATGGAAAAGAATAGGGCAACCAATTGGTATATTTCATAGTGTAGAAAGTTATTGTGTGCAAATATTTTCTTGTCTTTATTGTCATTATGATAATATTTGACAATGTCAACTTCGATATTCTTTATTTTCTTGAACTTCAATATTTGGAGCATTAAATGCACACCTTGGGAAAGGTGACTATGCATTCATAGATGACACATCATTTCTTATGCTCAATCTTCCTACTACATGCCTAAAACTACCAATGTCTTCTTCAAATTTTAAGTCTTGCCTAAAACTTGAGTATCAATTTAGTTTGAGTGATCCTTTTTAGGTGCACACTAAGGGTTCTTAATAAGTGTCAAATGAAGAGTGAAGCGTGGAAACTAAATTCTTTGATTGCAGAATAAATCCCTTGGATCTTGATTGAAAATATTTTGGAGACTCTTTGGAGGAAACTCTTTGTATATTTTTTTTAATGCTATGGATGGCTAGCTAGAGTGATCTCTTGAAGAGTTTTTCTTATGATTCTTTGCAATTGATTAATGTTCATGTATCAATGGTCATGTGAGTCGATTTCATGAGTAGGTGGTCTCTTTAAATCCTCATGGTATTTTATTTGGAATGGTTGTAAGTGTGGTGTTACTTCTCTCCTAAGTTTACAATCAAACTCAGAAATTTTGCAAGCCAATAATAACATATGTAGACCAGTTCCAGAGGCTAGGGAAAGCATGTGGAGTTTTATAGCTAGAAAACCTTGAAGAAGAATGTGTTCAATGAAGTTCAAAAATAGAAAAATATCAATCACCAGGCTGGTAAAAATTACATTGAAATTTGTAGGGGCAGATACACCAAGACAATATTGGTTATTGAAGAACTTCAGGCATGTAGTAGTTTCTTAGAAAAAGTGATGTGTATAGACTTAAACTTATCTTATTTGAGCTAATGGTACAATGCTAATGGCCATTTCTATCATGGAATTCTCTATTTCCTTTTACGTATTGTGGCAAGACAATCTATGAACTTGGTCAAGTTATGGATTGTTGTATGGAAAACTCAGGAAGCCCACGACCCTATTTGTGGTGCTTATCCTTTGGGGAAGTGGGTAGATGTGATATCTTTGATCAATGAAAATATAGGCCAACATGTGGATACAAGGAGGAATGTTTCCTTAGAAAATTATGACCATTGTTATTAAGGAAGAATTTTAGAAACATAGGTTTGCAATCATGATTTAAGGAAGCTTTTAGGCAACATAAATGGTATTACAGCATAAATAAATTGGTTTCCTTAGCCTTTCATATATGATAAGAATGTATTTATATCAAGTTTTGAGGAGCATCAGTTAAGAACACCATTAGCATGATGAAGTATTAACCCTTTTGCATATGTAATGAAGGTAATTTAAACTACGGATTTCCATGTATCTAGCATCCACTAAATGTTGTTTTATTGTAAGGAGATGGAGCTTCAAGTCTATAACACAACTAGCTCTCTCCATTATATTTGTATGGTTGCATTGATAGGGAAATTCCATCTAAAATTAGTTGAAGATCCATTTAAAGATGAAGTTTAAGGGTTTGTAATGTTACATTCTTCATCTTGTTTTAGCATTTCCATGGATGTATTTGATTGTTGAAGTTTCTCTTACAAATTTGTTCTAATAATCTTCATCAAGGGTCATTTTTCCATAGAAAAAAAAATAAGGTTAAGGTGAAACATGTTGATGTTATGGTAGTTGCGGGAGGTAAATACCTCCACGTGTAAACATGACAAGAATAGAATATTTCAGGAAGTAAGAACAAACTCTAATTAGTTGGCTAATAACCTTAGAAGACAAGTCGGCTCAAGAGGATAATTTGTATTAGGTTATTAGCCTCCAAGAGAAGAAGTCGGCTAAAGGAAATATTATATACTAAGTAAATAGGCACCCAGAATGAGAAGTCAGCCCAGGCAATTTTCCAGATTTAGTATAAATACAGGAGGCCAATCTTCATTCTGGCAGGCATTCTCACAACTACAAAAGCAACACTTGTGCGCACTGCAGTTGGCCAGTTATGCGCAAGTTTGGAGGAGAGTTGTTGTTGCAGCTACTGCAACTAGCAGTTTTCGGTTTTGGCTTGGAATATCTCTTGGTTATGGTTTGGACTCTCTGATCAGCTCTTGTTTGGTGCGCAAGTTGCATCCCAAACCATTTCGGGGACTCTTGGCAATTCCTCCACGGGGCATAAAAGCCTAACGGAGAAACATTTTTGAGTTCCATGAGATGTTGCAGGCTTGTTTAGGCATGGACTAGGTGACCACATATTTCGTCCGCTCCCGATGCATGGCTTCGTAAATTGGACCCCTAAATCCAAATGTTGCATTGCTTCTTACTGAGAAAAGCACTAGTTATCGAAAGCAATGAAAAAAACAACTTCCGAGGGGTTGGATCAGGGAGTGAGGGGTGCTCTAGCTAAAATCCTATGCCAGGAATCCAAAAATGACGACGGTTCCTCAATCTGAGTCTTTGTTTTCATTTTATGCCTAGTTGTAATTCGCATCCCAAACCATTTCGGGGACTCTTGGCAATTCCTCCTCGGGGAATAAAACCCTAACGGAGCAACATTTTTTAGTTCCATGAGATGTTGCATGCTTTTTTAGGCATGGACTAGGTGACCACATTGTCCATCTGCTCCTGAGGAATGGTTTCGTAAATTGGACCCCTAAATCCAAATGTTGCATTGCTTCTTACTGAGCAAAGCACTAGTTATCGAAAGCGATGAAAACAACAACTTCTGAGGGGTTGGAACCGAGAGTGAGGGATGCTCTAGATAAAATCCTATGCTAGGAATCCAAAAAAGATGACAGTTCCTCAATCCGAGTCTTGGTTTTCATTTTATTCCCAGTTGAAAGTCGCATCCCTAACCATTTCGGGGACTCTTGGCAATTCCTCCTTGGGGCATAAAAACCTAATGGAGCAACATTTTTGAGTTCCATGAGATGTTTCATGCTTGTTTAGGCATGGACTAGGTGACCACATTTTCCATCCGTTCTTGAGGCATGGTTTCATAAATTGGACCCCTAAATCCAAATGTTGCATTGCTTCTTACTGAGAAAAGCACTAGTTATTGAAAGCAATGAAAAAAACAACTTATGAGGGTTGGAACCAGGAGTGAGGGATGCTCTAGCTAAAATCCTATGCCAGGAATCCAAAAACGACAGTGATTCCTCAATATGAGTCTCTGTTTTCATTTTATGCCTAGTTGCAAGTCGCATCCCAAACCATTTCAGGGACTCTTGGCAATTCCTCCTTGGGGCATACATGCCTAACGGAGCAGCATTTTTTAGTTCCATGAGATGTTGCATGATTGTTTAGGCATGGACTAGGTGACCACATTGTCCATCCACTCCTGAGGCATGGTTTCATAAATTGGACCCTAAATCCAAATGTTGCATTGCTTCTTACTGAGCAAAGCACTAGTTATCAAAATCGATGAAAAAAACAACCTCTGAGGGGTCGGAACCGAGAGTGAGGGGTACTCTAGCTAAAATCCTATGCCAGGAATCCAAAAATGATGATGGTTCCTCAATCCGAGTCTCTGTTTTCGTTTTATGCCCAGTTGCAAGTCTCATCCCAAACCATTTTGAGGACTCTTGGCAATTCCTCCTCAGGGCATAAATGCCTAACGGAACAACATTTTTTAGTTCCATGAGATGTTGCATGCTTGTTTAGGCATGGACTAGGTGACCACATCATCCATCTGCTCACGAGGCATGGTTTTGTAAATTGAACCCCTAAATCCAAATGTTGCATTGCTTCTTACTGAGCAAAGCACTAGTTATCGAAATCGATGAAAAAACCAACTTTCGAGGGGTTGGAACCAAGAGTGAGGGGTGCTCTAGCTAAAATCCTATGCCAAGAATCCATCAAAGTTGACGGTTCCTCAATCCAAGTCTTGGTTTTCATTTTATGCCCAGTTGCAAGTCGCATCCCAAACCATTTCAGGGACTCTTGGCCAATTCCTCCTCAGGGCATAAAAACCTATTGGAGCAACATTTTTTAGTTCAGTGAGATGTTGCAAGCTTGTTTAGGCATGGACTATGTGACCACATTGTCCATAAGCTCCTGAGGCATGGTTTCATAAATTGGATCCTTTAATCCAAATGTTGCATTGCTTCAAACTGAGCAAAACACTAATCCTTGAAAACGTTGAGTACTGCAAATTCTGAGGCATGGCACCCGGGAGTGAGGGTTTCTCTAGATGAAATCATATCCTAGTAATCCATCAGATTTGACAGCTCCTCAATCCGAGTCTCGATATTCGCTATATGCCTAGTTGCAAGTCGCATCCCAAACCATTTTAGAGACTCTTGGCCAATTCCTCCTCATGGCATAAAAACCTAACTGAGTAGCATTTTTTAGTTCCATGAGATGCTACATGCTTGTTTGGGAATGGACTAGGTGACCACATTGTCCATCTTCTCCCGATGCATAGTTTCATAAATTGGACCCCTAAATCCAAATGTTGCATTACTTCTTACTAAGAAAAGCACTAGTTATCGAAATCGATGAAAAAAACAACTTCTGAGGGGTTGGAACCGAGAGTGAGGGGTGCTCTAGCTAAATACTCTTCAAAGAATCCAAAAAAT
This sequence comes from Picea sitchensis, assembly GCA_010110895.2. Lineage (NCBI taxonomy): Eukaryota > Viridiplantae > Streptophyta > Pinopsida > Pinales > Pinaceae > Picea > Picea sitchensis. The sequence continues at coordinate 3,535 of SNQJ01S0178410.1, read as the reverse complement.
ATGACAGTTCCTCAATCCGAGTCTCTATTTTCATTTTATGCTCAGTTTCAAATCGCATCCCAAACCATTTCGGGGACTCTCGATAATTCCTCCTTAGGGCATAAATGCCTAACGGAACAGCATTTTTTAGTTCCATGAGATGTTGCATGCTTGTTTAGGCATGGACTAGGTGACCACATCATCCATCTGCTCACGAGGCATGGTTTTGTAAATTGAACCCCTAAATCCAAATGTTGCATTGCTTCTTACTGAGAAAAGCACTAGTTATCGAAATCGATGAAAAAACCAACTTTCGAGGGGTTGGAACCAAGAGTGAGGGGTGCTATAGCTAAAATCCTATGCCAAGAATCCATCGAAGTTGACGGTTCCTCAATCCAAGTCTTGGTTTTCATTTTATGCCTAGTTGCAAGTCGCATCCCAAACCATTTCAGGGACTCTTGGCCAATTCCTCCTCAGGGCATAAAAACCTATTGGAGCAACATTTTTTAGTTCAGTGAGATGTTGCAAGCTTGTTTAGGCATGGAATATGTGACCACATTGTCCATAATCTCCTGAGGCATGGTTTCATAAATTTGATCCTTTAATCCAAATGTTGCATTGCTTCAAACTGAGCAAAACACTAATCCTTGAAAACGTTGAGTACTGCAAATTCTGAGGCATGGCACCCGGGAGTGAGGGTTTCTCTAGATGAAATCATATCCTAGTAATCCATCAGATTTGAAAGCTCCTTAATCCGAGTCTCGATATTCGTTATATGCCCAATTGCAAGTCGCATCCCAAACCATTTCAGAGACTCTTGGCCAATTCCTCCTCATGGCATAAAAACCTAACTGAGTAGCATTTTTTAGTTCCATGAGATGCTACATGCTTGTTTGTTAATGGACTAGGTGACCACATTGTCCATCTTCTCCCGATGCATGGTTTCATAAATTGGACCCCTAAATCCAAATGTTGCATTACTTCTTACTAAGAAAAGCACTAGTTATCGAAATCGATGAAAAAAACAACTTCTGAGGAGTTGGAACCGAGAGTGAGGGGTGATCTAGCTAAATACTCTTCCAAGAATCCAAAAAATATGACAGTTCCTCAATCCGAGTCTCTATTTTCGTTTTATGCTCAGTTGCAAATCGCATCCCAAACCATTTCGGGGACTCTCGATAATTCCTCCTCGGGGCATAAATGCCTAACAAAGTAGCATTTTTTATTTCCATGAGATGTTGCATGATTTTTTAGGCATGGACTAGGTGACCACATTGTCCATTCACTCCTGAGGCATGGTTTCATAAATTGGACCCCTAAATCCAAATGTTGCATTGCTTCTTACTGAGCAAAGCACTAGTTATCGAAATCGATCGAGAAAACAACTTCCAAGGGGTTGGAACCGGAAGTGAGGGGTGCTCTAGCTAAAATCCTATGCCAAGAATATAAAAATGATGACGGTTCCTCCATCCGAGTCTTGGTTTTTGTTTTATGCCCAGTTTCAAGTCGCATCCCAAACCATTTCGGGGACTCTTGCCAATTCCTCCCTGGTACATAAAAGCCTAATGGAGCAACATTTTTGAGTTCCATGAGATGACGCATGCTTGTTTAGGCATGGAATAGGTGACCACATTGTCCATCCTCTCCCGAGGCATGGTTTCATAAATTGGACCCCTAAATCCAAATGTTGTATTGCTTCTTACTGAGCAAAGCACTAGTTATCGAAATCGATGAAAAAAACAACTTCCTAGGGGTTGGAACCAGGAGTGAGGGGTGCCCTAGCTAAAATCCTATCCCACTAATTCATCGAAGTCAGCGATTCCTCAATCCAAGTCTCTGTTTTCATTTTATGCCCAATTGCAAGTCACATCCCAAACCATTTCAGGGAATCTTGGTCAATTCCTCCTCAGGGCATAAAAACCTAACTGAGCAACATTTTTTAGTTCCGTGAGATGTTGCAAGATTGTTTAGGCATGGACTATGTGACCACATTGTCCATCTACTCCCGAGGCATGGTTTCATAAATTGGATCCTTTAATCCAAATGTTGCATTGTTTAAAACTGAGAAAAACACTAGTTCTCGAAACAATTGAGTACTACAAATTCTGAGGCATGGCACCCGAGAATGAGGGGTGCTCTAGATGAAATCCTATCCCAGTAATCCATCGGTGTCGATGGTTCCCTAATCTGGTTCTCGATATTCTCTATATGCCCAGTTGCAAGTCGCATCCCAAACCATTTCAGGGACTCTTGGCCAATTCCTCCTCATGGCATAAAAACCTAACTGAGTAGCATTTTTGAGTTCCATGAGATGTTGCATGCTTGTTTAGGCATGGACTAGGTGACCACATTTTCCATCCACTACCAAGGCATGGTTTCATAAATTGGACCCCTAAATCCAAAATTTGCATTGCTTCTTACTGAGCAAAGCACTAGTTATCAAAATGGATTTAAAAAAAAAATTCCAAGGGGTTGGAACCGGGAGTGACGGGTGCTCTAGCTAAAATCGTATCCCAGTAATCCATTGAAGTTGATGGTTCATCAATCCATGTCTTGGTTTTCATTTTATGCCTAGTTTCAAGTCGCATCCCAAACCATTTCAGGGACTCTTGGCCAATTCCTCCTCAAGGCATAAAATCCTAATGGATTAACATTTTTTAGTTCTGTGAGATGCTTGAAGCTTGTTTAGGCATGGAATAGGTGATCACAAGAAGCGACCTAAACCCTTAGTATCATGCTTAGAGATTAATGTAAAGGCTTTGATCCAACACCTTAGGCCTACAAACTAATACCAAGATAAAGGGAACCCAACACCATTGATGAGGTCAAAAAAATAAACTACAATGAGAGAGTTGTGATAGAATGTCACCTAAGCTACAATAAGTAAGAAAATAATGCAACTTTTGTGGATAATAAAAGAGAGCATGATATGCCATCATCTTCTCCAACTAACTCCATGCCTCCACTTGGAAATTCTAAGCATTTCCATACAAAAAGAGGAGAAACGAGTAGCAAAAAAAACCACCATGAATATAGTGAAAATCTTGTAACTAAACCTTCAATGGAAATATTAGGAAAGGAAACCACTATCACAACAATTATTATGGTTTGTGAAGCCCCACGATATGCATTAGATGTGTTTAGGATGACCTCCCATACCCATAACACAATGTTAAAAGTCATCTCCAAGAAAAATATCAAATTCTAATGTTTTTCTTCATAATCATGGTAGTAAATGTCATATAGAGGATCCTCATATAATTGTCCATTGACAATGATTTGACAAAGACTCCCCTTCTTAGGGTTCTATCCAATTCTATTATTTCAATCCTTAAAGATTATGCTCACCACCCCCATCAATATCTCTTTTGTGTTGCATAAAACTATAGTAGTCAAGATCTTGATCCTCCTAGACTAGAGAAAATGTATCCATAACAATCAAAGGGATGTGCTCCATAATTGGAGTTACCATGTGAGACCTTGAAATGCCTTGCATACCATTTCTTTCTCTCACCCTCAATACAAGCAATTGGAAACTAATGATTCAAAGAAATAC
>SNQJ01S0178409.1:0-16192 GCA_010110895.2 Picea sitchensis | reverse complement strand
GCTGGGAGTCGCTAAGCCTACGGTTGGGTGGAAACGAGCACCCCTCTCAGCAGTTGCTTGACCCCTAGTGTTATCTCTGATAAGTGTTTTGCCTCTGGCATCTTGAAATATATATATGTGATTATTCTGATAATTATGCTCATAAGCTGTGAAACTGTGAATGATTTCATTATAATAATGACTGTATGGTGTTTTGATCAGTACTAGTAGTTGTATATTTATATGGAAAGACTACGTATGATTTATGTCTTCATGAATTCATTATTTGTGTGTGTACTGATCAAATTCAAACTTCATGTCTGGTTCTTGAGAGGACGACATCCTTACATACCTCAAGTAGTAACCTGAGTAAATATCCCCATAGAAATACCTTCCTTGAAAATCTCATCAAGAACCAGGAAGGTGGTTGTAAAGGCGTAAGGCCTTAGTGACCCTACATGAGGAGGAACGATCCTCTTGAAAACCGAGATGACAACATAGGGATGAAGTAATGAATCGACGGATGAGATCTCGTTGGGAGATTTTTGGCCACTCACGACCATTAGATCAGAGGAAGAAGATGGAGTGTTAAGTGCCTTAACCCCGATAGGTATTAATCGACGAACAAGATTTCATCGGGAAATCTATGGTCCCTTGTGACCGTTAGATTTGGTAAGAGGAAGTTGGAAAGTTAAATACCTTATCCCTGATAGGTGTTGACCGATGGATGAGATTCCGTCGAGAAATCTGCTGACACACCCGACCGTTGGATTGGTAGGAGAAGGTAAGGTTTTAAGATGCCTTACCCCTTTGTTTTATGCATCTTTGTGGGCAGCGGGGAATCGCAGAATCGGGATTCCTGTTGACAAGAGTTCAGGATTTTCTATGGTGAAAACCTCGGGATGGATTTGAGCCATCCGATTGATGAAGGCCACGCATCAAGAGATCACCCATTTTGGGAAATCGGAAATCGCAGAATCGGGATTCCTGTTGACAAGAGTTCAGGATTTTCTACGGTGAAAACCCTGGGACGAATCTGAGCCGTCCGATTGACGGAGGCCACGCGTCGTGAGATCTCCCATTTCAGGAAATCAGGAATCGGAAGATCGGTATTCCTCGTGACAAGGGATCAGGACTTTCCATGGTGGAAACCCCAAAGAAGTTGTAGACTGTCTGATTTAAGGAGGTGACGTGTTGAGAGATTACCCGTTTCGGGAAATCAGGGATCGGGGATTCGGGAGTTCCGTTGACAAAAACTTAGGCTCTTTCCTTGAAAAATCCTGATCCATAATGTTGAGACAATAGCATGTGGCTAAGTCCCGATGGACAGATGAGATTCCTTCGGGAAATCTCAGGGTCCGTAACGACCATCTGATGTGAGGAAGAGATGCCAGTTTTACACTGGGCACGAGCATGCATTAGGGTAAATAGCGAACAGATCTGGATGGCCAGAGTCCACCCACCCAGATCTACGGCTGGGGATGCATTCCAGAGCCCCCTTTCCATTCTGCCTTTAATGGGGGGTGGGGGGGCGGTCCGGAATTGGATGCGCAACTCTCAAACGGTCGAGATTAATTCATCATGATCAACGACACTCAGATGGATTCTGGACCCCCCTTTCCATTCTACCTTTAATGGGGGGGGGTCTGGAATAGTGTGGCGTGTGAAATGGGGCCCCCTCCTGTCATGTCAACTACCGTGTCACATCTCCCTCTCTGCCACCTATATTCCAGTTAACCGTGCAATGGGGCCGTTTCTCATTGGTTGTTCTCTGGCCCTGTTGGGATTCGCCCCCATCAGCCGATCGCTATCCCTGTCGGGATTCAGCGGTTTCCAAGTCAAAGGACTCGACATCACTGTAGCGTCGAGGCGTGAAACCTGAAAGAGGTACTACATTTATTCGAACTGTGATCATGACCCACGACCACATGGGAGAGGGGAGAGAGAAAAAGCCAGCTTACACTGGTCCTCCATGGATGTTTAGGGCTTCTGATTCGGCAGAAGACCAGAAAAAAACACGATTTAGGTAGTGGGTATGTGACACTTGTGTCTCAAAGAGGTTTTGAGAAGTTACCAAGGTTCGTTTGTACTAGTAAAATCCAATAAATGAGTTGAAAAATTATTTGAACAATCTATTCTCATAGCAAGTGGATCTAATTTAGTTGGTATAATTATCCCTCACTCTTAGGGATAACTAAGGAGATGATGTCTCGAGCCCCTCATGCTACATACATGGTGTTCTAAGAGACAGACCAACAAGCAGAGCCCCACATCGCAACACTCATCACCTCATGATCGATGGTTGCACCGTTCACCACACCATATTGGCTCACATAGGACAACATGTATTTCCCCATGAGGTAATGAGTACGATGTTGTGGTAAGTTCCATTTTAATAAATGAAGCATTTGAATATGTTGCAAAAGGTCCTTTCTTGATTTTGAAAATGTTTTCTTGGAAATTATTCCTTTTTCCTCATTTCACCTTGGTGGTTGACATTGTTTTCCTAGTAAGTGGTCACCCTCAGGGAAAGGGATGTTACTGGGGGTCTCCTTGATGAGTCAACATACCACTCCCACACACACTTTCCATTTTCCATATTTATTTCCTTTTGTATCCTCATATTTTAGGTTTTTGGGCCACATTGACCCAAGAAGGTCTTGTACCTCATTTCATGGGAAGGAGGGGTTTAAGGCCTAGAGGCTTGTAGCTAGAAAATATAAAATCCAATCATAAACCTTCTAAATGCTTGCCCAAGGATCCCGAGAACAATGAAATGTTTCTCACAAAAAACCAAGGGACCCATAAAATAAATAACTAATTGAACATGTCAACCAAGTTAGAGCATGTGTAGGCAATGTTTTTCATGCTTAGGTAGAAGTCCCACATATCATCTTCAACTTGGGGAACCATGGTCAAGAGTGACCAAGGTAGAGTTAATGCAGGGTCATGTTTTTCATGCTTAGGTAGAAGTCCCACTTTAACTTCAACTTGGAACAACAATAAATTAATGGAAAAAAGGGTTTGGAAAGTCATGCATTACGGATGAAGGGAAACATTGTTGGGTATGTGTTATATTCTTTTCATGACTAGAAATTTTTTTCCTCAGGAAACATGCCACATTTTTTCCTCATTTTTCATGTCGCCTCGATTTTCGTGTCCATTGTTGGGCGGTTTTTGGGAACATGGTTTTTTTTTCCAATGGTTTTCTATTAGGGTTGTTGAATAATCCAGGTCATTGGGTTAGGTTTTTGGATGTCGTTGGCTCCTATATGTATATTATATTGTAAACAATGTAACACAATGAATGGATACATAATATGTCGGTTTTCCCTGTTTGGGTTTCTAGGGGAAAAATATCAGTGTAATGTGTGTACATTGTATCTTTTCTATTCTTTTACTGAAAATATGTTTGCAATAATTAATTGTACAAGGTTAGAATCTACATTTGGTATCAGATCTTTGTTGGCTTCAAGGAGACGCCTTTGTGGTCAAGGGTTTGGATCGAGATTGTGATAAGCCTTGTTATAGTGGGAGATCTATGGTATTGATTCTTCAGGTGAAGAGAAATGGCGATCAGTTCAAAAATGGAGATCGAGAAGTTTAATGGATAAAATTTTGATTTGTGGAAGCTCAAGATGGAAGATTTGTTGGTGGATAGATATCAATGGATTATGATGGATCCAGGTACTACACTATAATGTCTCCACTTTGGGAAATTAGGGTATTACACAGTGTTATGATAACCAGAGTAGCCAATTGGAGATTGTAGTGAGTACATGAGATATTGACGGATATGTTTGGGACCGACTTGCATAACTCATCCTATTTCATCATTATGATCCATTCCACACAGATTGGATTTGTTTTCGTTGCATTCTGACAATTTCCATGATTTTGAGTATTTTGAGCTATAGGTTAATTAAATTCACTGAAGAGGGCATTTTGGGCACAATACTTGGAGGAACCTCTCAATTTAATAGCTGATTGGAATCAAGAGGATCAACACTGCAGAATATAATGATGAGAAGTGACTTTCCGTGGCCAGGGAATCCACAAGGAGAGATGAGGTGTTTTTCAAAGGTAAAAAGGATAATTAATTAATTAAAGTGATTTAATTAATTAAATAATAATTAATAAAATGAAAGTCACTTTGGAGGGACAAGGTGAGAAGGACGTATAAAGGAAAGGCAAGGGCCTCTATTCTCTCATTCATGTATGTTTATCATTTTGATATCTAGGTTCTAGCTAGAGAGCCCATACCTTGGGGGTTTTGAGGGTTTTGACTTAACAAACCCTAGAGGATGATTCGATGGTGAAAGATTCCACCTAGATTTTCTCAAGCTTGGTCTCGGGGATGCAATACTCCCCCACACCATTCTAGTTCAGATATACATCAGTGCAGGAGGGTTCTACACTAGCCACAAGCACAGGAAGAGAGAGAGCGCACCAGTGGAAGCTTCCAACAAAGTGGGCGCACTTGTGGAGTTAGGATCATTCGTTTTAGTTGAGGAGAAGGGATTCTGGGAATTCCAAGTATTGGGTTTTTCTTGCAAGTTCCATAGCACCATTCTTGGTTGCTTCCAGAGGTATTTTGATGGAGTGTTGATTTGTATTGAGAGTGGGACGATCTCCCCAAGAGGAGGGCACATCATTCTTTGGAGGGTGGCTAGATCCAAAGGTCTAGCAGGTATTTTTCCTATTCAAGCACTTGGGTTTTCATTGTTGTGTCCCGATCTATCATTTTAGCAGTTTTGTGGAGATTTTGGAGGACTCTAGGAAGGAGGCCAAATTATCTAGGGTTTTAGGCATCTAGGGGGGCACACCATTCCTTGGAGGAGAGTCAGATCTATGAGTTTGAGAGGGATATTGGAGATTTGAGCACCTGGGTTGTTCTTGCCTCTACCCAATCTACTTTTTGGCATATTTATTGGAGTGATTGGACATCTTTGGTAGCAAGGCCGAATTTTCAAGGCCATTCAGTGTTCCAGCAGGGCGTGGCATCTTCCAGGTTGGGGGTTTGGCACTTCATACATCTCAGATCTATTATTTCATTGGTATTCATTGAGTATTCGGCCTTTGGAGGCTTGTAGTCTTCTATTTGGAGCATTTTGTAGCAGCTTCTATTGTGCTTATTGGAGCCATCTATTGAGAATTCTAGATCGGCCTTACTCTTGTATCAGGTTCTTACTCATTATATTAATAAAGGTCGGATTTTTCTATTGGTTCGATATTTGGTGTATCTTGTACTTTCATTGATTGAATCTTCAGATCTGTGATTATTGAACATAATAAACCCTAAGGCCGAAATCAAGAGGTCAACCTGCAAGTAAACACATAACAAACAAGTAAATCAACAAAGTGTTTGACGAAATACCACACTCAGAAAAAGTTTTAAAATGCACCAAAACTGTGATGTTCCTATCATATTGGATTGGAAACATTACATGCACCTACGGAAACTTTAGTAGATGACTGGAAAAATTTGGATCGAAGGGAGAAGAGCACATTCTGAGTGTGTCTCTTAGATTCATTATTACTAAATCTGTCATAGGAATCTACAACCAAGGATTTATGGGATAAGTTGGGGAAGTTGTATTAGTCTAAGTCCCTATTAAATAAACTATTCCTGAGAAATAAGTTGTATAACCTGAGGATAAGAAATGGAGAGGAAGATCATTTGAACATCTTCAATACTATGGTAAGTCATTTAGTATCTATTGAGATTAAAATTTCATATGAAGATACGTGTATTAGTTTATTATTCTCTTTACCAGACTCATGGGATAGTATGGTTGTGGCCATAGGTAGTAATACAACTTCCTTGAATTTTGATGAAGTGGTCTCATCCTTGTTGTTGGAGGAGATGAGATGGGAGAACACAGAAGGATAGAGGACATATGCATTATTTGCAAGAGGATGATCCCAGGAAAGAAATAGATCCAAGTCCTCAAGTGGGAGATCTAAGTCTAAGGGTACATATAAATCTCCTAGAAATTTTGTAAAGGACTATTGGAGATGTGGAAAATAAGGGCACTACAAGAAGCAATGTAGATCCAAAGTCGAGAAAAAGAAGGGATCTGAAGAAACTCCTTCTACAAAAGAAAAGACCTCCAAGGAAGAAGGAGGGGATGTGTACTTGGCTTCTTCAAGCATGCATGCAGATCATGAGAAATGCTTCATTGACTCATGTGCATCCTTTCATATGACTCCCCGCATGAAGTGGTTCTATGAATATGAAAGGTATGATGGAAGTAATTTTTTCCTAGGTGATAACTCGACAACCAGAATCATAGGAAGAGGAAAATTGAAGTTGAGGATCATATATGGAAGGATTATAACACTACCTGGTGTTCTTCACATCCTAGGTTTGGACAAAAATTTGATTTCTATAAGAAAAATGGACAATGCAAGGGTAAAAAAAATATTTGAAAAGGAAACTTGCAGGATGGTTCGAGGAGAAATGGTGTTGCTGAAGGGAGTTCAGTTTGGAACTATGTATAAGATGCAAGGAAGAACTATTAGTGATGGGTGTAATAGTTCCATTTTTCTTGATATTGGAGTTGAAGAAGAAAGAACTCCTATATTCTTTGGAGCAAAGGTTATGTTGTGGCATCAAATACTGGGGCATATATAAGAGAAGGGTCTTTCACTACTACACGGTAAAGGTATGGTTAAATTTATGTCTAATTTCTCTTTGGATTTTGATTTATGCGAACATTGTGTATATGGGAAGTATAATCAGGTAAGATTCCCCTTTGGTGCAACAAGGGAAGAAGAAATTTTACAGCTAGTTCACAGTGATGTGTTTGGAACTGTTTCAGTTCCATCATTGGGAAAATATGTGTAATATGTCTCATTTATAGATGACTTCTCAAGGAATACTTGGATATATTTCTTCAAGAAGAAATCCAAAGTCTTTGACAAGTTCAAAGAGTTTAAGTCTCTTGTTGAGAATCAAACAGAGAAAAAAAATTAAGGTGTTGAGGATAGATACTGGCAGAGAGTTCTACGTGAATGGATTTGAAGAATTATATAAGAAGCGTGGTATAGAAAGGCAGAAAACTACTCCATATACACCTCAACAGAATGGAGTTGCAGAAAGGATGAACATGACGCTGATGGAAACAACAAGGTGCATGCTCAGTGGTGTCAGGTTAGGGCAAGAATTATGGGCAAAGGCAGTGGGTACTACATGCTACCTTGTCAATAGATCACCCTCATCAGCACTAGATGACAAGACTCCACAAGCGGTATGGACTAGTAAGAAACCTCTCTCAAACATCTCAAGGTATTTGGTTGTGAGGCCTATGTTCATGTTCTAAAGGAAAACATGAATAAGCCAGATAAGAAGGTTGAAAAGTGTATCCTTGTTGGGTATAAAGATGGTATCAAAGGTTATAAGATTTGGAACCCAGAAACTAAGAAGGTTGTGTATAGTCGAGATGTGTTATTTAGAAAAATGAAGGATGTTGTTAAACAGGAAGTCCTACCAAGTAAGAAAGAACCAAAGAAAATAGAGTTTGATTTAAAAGATGATGAATTAGACTAGAAAAGGAATCAAAAGAAGAAGATCCCCATACTCCAGTATTGAGGAGATCGGTTCGATAAAGAAGAATACCAGAAATGTATAATCCATCTGATTTCCGTTCAAATTTTTCTTTGTCTATTACTGATGATGATCCTAGAACTACCAGGGAGGCAGTGGATTCAGAGGATGGAAAACTCTGGAAAAGGGCCATGGATGAAGCAATGGCAGCCTTGGGTAAGAATGAGTCTTAGGATCTAGTGGAGTTGTCGAATGGAAGAATACCCATTGGAAAAAAATGGGTATTTAAAAAGAAGTTGAATGCAGAAGGCAAAGTGGAAAAATACAAAGCTCGATTAGTAGCAAAGGAGTATTCCCAAGTTTAGGGAATTGATTTTGGTGAGATTTTTTCTCCTATTTCCAAGTTAAATTATATAATATTTATGTTATCTATTGTTGTTGCTTTTGATTTTGAAGTAGAACAGATGGATGTGAAGACAACATTCTGACATGTGGATCTGGAAGAAGAAATCTATATGAAGCAGCCTGAAGGCTTTGCAGTAAAGGAAAAGGAGCTGATATGCAAGATGAAAAAGTCCTTGTATGGTTTAAAACAATCACCAAGTATGTGGTATAAAAGATTTGATACTTATATGTTGGGACTTGGCTTCTCAAGAATAAAAGAGGATCATTGCATGTATTTTAAATTAATTGGTGATCATTTGATTTATTTGGTCCTATATGTGGATGACATGTTGTTGAAAGGAAACGACAAGGAGATTATCCAGGATGTGAAAACTCAGTTTTCCTCTAAATTTGACATGAAGGATCTCGGTTTTTCAAATTTCAATTTGGTGATGGAAATTAAAAGAGATTGGAAAAAGAGGAAACTCTAGTTAAATCTGAGAAAATATGTCGAGACAATATTTCAGAGGTTTAATATGCAAGCATATAAACCAGTCAAGGTCCATATTCATGTTGGTGTAAAGTTATCTGTAGATCAGTTTCCCAAGACATAGGAAGAGGAGGAGGACATGTCTTGTGTTCCATATGCAAATGTAGTTGGAAGTTTGATGTATGCAATGGTCTGTACTAGACTGAACATTGCACATCTAGTGGGAATCTTGAGCACGTATATTTCAAAACCAGGGAAGGAGCATTGGACAATAGTAAAAAGGGTTTTCAGGTATTTGCGTGGCACTGCTAGCTATGGATTGTGTTACCAAGGAATACCAGGATTGGATAGAATTTTGGACATACATGGCTTTGTGGATGCAAACTAGGCTGGAGATCAGGATCGTAGGATATCTACAAGCGGGTATGTGTTTAACCTGTTTGGAGGAGAAATTAGTTGGATGAGAAAAAGACAGGTTGTAGTGGCACTTTCAAATACATAAGTTGAATACATGGAAACCACTCATGCAAGTAAGGAAGCAATATGGTTACAAAGAATGTGTTCAAGTATTGGGTTGGTACAACAAGTTGTAAGGATAAATTGTGTCACTTAGAGTGCAATTTTTTTGGTGAATAACCTGACTCATCATTCAAAGACAAAACATATTAATATTCAATATCACTTTGTGAGAGACATGGTTGAAGAAAAGAAAGTGTGGTTGATGAAGGTGGACACTTTGAAGAATGTTGCAGATTCATTAACAAAATATGTGAGCACTGAGAAGTTCTCTTGTTGTAGAGGATCTATGGGCATTGTTTCCCTAGATTGTTGACTATGTAACCCTGTAAACCCACTGTATGCAAAGAAAACAACAAGTGGAAGAATGTTGGGCATGTGTTATATTCTTTGCACGACTATATTTTTTTCCTTGGGAAACGTGTCACATTTTTGCCTCGTTTTTCGTGTCACCTCGATTTTCATTTCCATTGTTGGGCAGTTTTTCAAAACATGTTTTTTGTCGATGGTTTTCTATTTCCGGTCAAGGAATTAGGGTTTTTGACTAATCTAGGTCATTGGGCTAGGGTTTTGGATGTCGATGGCTCCTATATGTATATTTTATTGTAAATAATGTAACACAATGAATGAATACAAAATATGTTGGTTTTCCTGATTTAGGTTTCCAGGGGAAAAATATCTATGTAATTTGTGTATTTTCCATTGTATCTTTTCTATTCTTTTACTAAAAATATGTTTGCAGTAAATAATTGTACAATGTTAAAATCTACAAGAACACCCTCTATAAAGGCACCCATAAATGAGACAATATGAACCCTTGTATGTCAAGAAAATCCATGCCCAAAAGTATCACCCCTGTCCACCTCATACTTTCCACATGACTTAGAGAGGGTCCACTTGGGAAACACTCCTTGACTTGGGGAATGATTCACCCAATAGGTCACTATGGCAACCCTCACATACCTAAGTTTGGCAAGTTGCATAAGCTCTTTAAGCATTTGTTTATTTTGAGAGGGGGGACTTTATGCACAGGTTTGGTTGGATGTTTTATTATATATGGCTTACTTGACATGATGCTTTTAACTTGTGAGCCCTTGGAGGGAAAATTTTCTTGTCTTTGCAGGGCCTTGATAGGTGGAAGTCATTTCATGAAGGCATAAGGTCACTTGGACCTTCACTCAGGGAATGAGTCCCACAAGTTGAATGATGTGTCCTTTCTTCTTGGACACTTGGATGAGGTATGTTTCCTTTGGAATCAATTGAGGATCCATTGCAGGTGATTCGCTAGCCTTCATATCCCCAATGATTTTCCTTTGGAGGCCATGCATTGCACTTCAAGGGTATGACATCACATTTGGAAGGTTAGGGTTTTGGTGGTGGCGATTATTTGATTATGACTTGGAATTTTTTATGGAGGAAGACCCTTGTACCATGAATATTAGGCCTTGGGAGGCCCAACAACTTCCTCAAATATCTCAACGTATTTCTTTATGCCAAAATGTCACCGTTAAGGGGGATGGCATCATCTTCTAGGGATTTATTCTTTTGTAAAATTAAATTTTAATTTGTGAAGGGGAAATTAGGAGGTCAACCTCCCTAATTTCTAGTTTTTTCAGATTAGTGGAAAAGTTGGTTTTCTTCAGACTTGTATTAATAAATGCCATGATATTTTCATTTTGACATAACTCACTCTCTCTTGAGTGAGAGAATTGGCTGAAATTTTGAAACAACCCATAACTAGTCTTTAAGAGTAAGGACAAAATTCTCTTGACTAAAAACAAAAGTAACTTACACACAATTACATTAGTTCCAAATCGTAATTTTCTAATTCTGTTTGTATAATACGAGAACAATTTATAGAGCATTCACCAAACCACTTGGTATGTAGCATTAAACCTAGAGAATATATCCATAGAAACAAGAGCGTTAAGTGATACTATTTTATTTACCTCAAAAAGTTGCACTACTTGTACAATAAAAATTTATGTCAAGCGCGGAAGTAATTCTAGATTCCTTATAATCATTCGTGTGATCATAAACATAATATAATTACCAAAATCATTTAATTAGTTCAATACAACAATCACTATCTTCAAATGATTATTATTTAATTTATTTATTAATACTCAACTTACATAAACAACATTATCACAATCCTTTCCATTAATATAATCTATTACTATAACCACCCTCTTAAAGTGATTTCTAATCAAACCTTTTATACAATTATTCAATCCATCATATATAAAAACTTCACTATAATCATTACTCATTAATAAAACTCATTTCATAATACTAACATCAATTGTTTACTAATGGTAAGCTATTAATATAAATTGATTAAAAAAACATTTACATATTAATCTTTCATTTATTCATCAGTCATTAATATAGTTTCATTTCTTATAATCTTTAATATTATCTATTATTTCTCAAATATGAGCAATTACATTTATACATAATTAAATTAATAAGTAAATTTAGATATGATGATCTCATCATATATATATATATATATATTGGATAGTCTGCAATATAAGACATATGTAAGGATCAAGTATGAGTTAGTAAAAATACTAATATATGAACTGTAGATACCTCGCTACTTCTTTAAGCCAGTAAGTAATATATTAGTGTTGTCTACTTCTCTGGAATGTGGCTCTGATGTTGGCTCTTGGCTTCAACTCTAATTCTGGCTTTGGTTCTGGCTTGTGGCTCTATCTACTAGCTTTGATCCTCGGCTATGGCTATGACTCTAGTTCTGGCTTGTTTGTTCCCACAGTACAACAATCTTCTCACTGAATCACAACTTTGACCATTCTCTGAAGAAGAATTTGTATTTGTAACCAAACCATGTCTCATGTAAATAAATCTCTTAATCATCTAAGGTTGAATGGTTTCTCTAGACCCACTCTTCTCTTATATGATACTATGTATTTTCATTCATTATATAAGTTATTAGAATTTTGTACTGAACATTTCATATAGGAGGTAATAATTTGTTGCATTGCTTCACTACTTTTCAAACAGAGTAAGCATTTATCTTTTTAATTTATTGTATGTACTTTAAGTTTAATACAACCTGAGTGGGCCTAATGGTTAAGAACATGTGTTTCCTCTTAAGAGGTCACATGTTCAAATCGAGAGGGGGGTAGGGTATGTATACCTTCGTAGACTTTACCAGTCAAATCGCTGGGTGGAGGGGCATCCCTTGTCCCACAAACAAGGGGGTCTCACACACCAATTTGGTGTGCTGGCTTGGCCGTGACCTTAAAAATAGATTATTATTATTATTATTATTATTATTATATAAAATTTTAAGTTACAGATTTAATAGCAACATAAGAGAAATAAAGTGATAATGTTAAAAATAAATAAAGAATAAACCCTAACATGCAAAAATAAATTAATATAAATTTATTTTAAGTGTGGATATTTTAAGAGGTTGAAAGTTTGGGTTTTTTTAGTATTTATGAGATCCCAAATTAAAATGGATTTATGTTATTTACATGTATAATTTATAAATTGAAAATAAATCTAGTTATAATTTATTTTTATTTTTATCTCATATTTATTATTATGCATAAAATACTCTTTATTTTTTTTATAGTTTTTTAAATCATGTTTATTCATTTTTTGGTAATTTTTTTTATCTTTACTTTACCAAAATAAATTAATTGTAATTTCTTCTTTTTAATAAAACAAAAAAATTATGTTAATAAAAACTTATATTACAAGTTCATGCATTAATAATTATTGATAAATAGATTAAAGGGTTGGAATTATCAAATGCAAGTCCAATAAAATATATTCATTAATTAATTTCATCTAATTAATGATAATATTTTATATAAAATAACCATGCATATAATATTTTATAAGTACAAATACCACTTTAAATTATGAAAAAAAGACATCATAAATTATATGTCATGATATATAATTAAACTTCAATATTTAACAATATCTATATCCACAATCATTATGAAACAATATTGACATGTTTATATATTTTCTCTCGCAATATTACAATATTATTGAGAAGCATGGTCATCTATAATATTCACCATACATTTAATGAGTAGAGCCTCTTGTCTTGAGGGTCTCAACTATTTAGGAAATCGATACACTCCATAAAAGGGTTGTGGCCTTTTGGGAGGCACCACCCAACATCTGGCTTTCTCCCACACTACAAAGACAAAAACCACTCCTCCAAATCCAATTCCCAATCCCATTGCCAAAGCCAACATTGACATTTTTTCATCCATTCTAGTAAACCATCCCACTTCAGGGTTACCACTCTTACTACTATTGTCTTCTATCTTTGGTATTTTATTTTTGATGCATGTATCTAAAGGACACCCACGTAAGCACTTATTCCTTTGAAATGATTTTACATTAAAAGTGGAAAATTGTGTTCCTGTTGGGATTGGCCCACAAAGGTTATTAAATGAAACATCAAAGACACCCAACTCACTTAATTTAGAGAGCTCTTGAGGAATCTCTCCACTCAAATTATTTTTGGCCAAGTCTAACTGTTCCAAAGTAGATATGTTACTAAGAGATGTAGGGATTAGTCCTTCCAATTGGTTCCGAGATAAATTCAACAAACGCAAGCTACACATACTCCCTATACTTGCAGGTATGTCTCCATCAAGATAATTGCTAGACAAGTCTAAGATAGTGTTTGTAGGTCTCATATATGAAGTATACTCACTCCCTTTCATATAATATGATATTTCGTCAAATGGATCTATATCTGAATCATCTCTGGATACATTGATTGTATATCCCAAGAGTCTATCAAGATCAGATGGTATTTTTCCACTAAAATTATTGTTGGATAAATCCAACACATGCAACTTGGTGAGATTGGTGATGTATTGAGGAATAACACCATGCATATTATTATAACCCACACTTAAAACTCTCAAGTCATGAAAAGATGAGAGATACCAAGGAAGCTCCCCGGTGAATCTATTTTTCCTTAAATCCAAAATCATAAGTTGGGTACACTGGGCCAAAGATGTAGGAAGAGTCCCAAAAAAATTATTGGAGTGGGCAGAGAAAGCCTCCAAAAAAGTAAAATTTCCAATACCCTCGGGAATTGGTCCTTTAAAATTGTTTTTTGATATATCCAGAAGAAAAAGTGAAACCAAACCATTGATACTATCAGGTATGCTCCCAGTGAAGTTGTTTGAATTCAAAATTAACCACGACAAAGAATAAAGATTTCCTATAGATTTTGGAATAGTCCCCATTAAGTTGTTTGAGGACAAATCTATTTCTATCAATAATTGAAGTTTTCCAATGCCTTCAGGGATGCTCCCTGTGAATTTATTTCTACTAAGATCTAGATAACTCAATTGACTTAAATTGGCAATGGCTTCAGATATATTCCCTATCAAATTATTATTTGAAAGGGATAAATCAAAAAGAGGAAGCTGGAATATACTCATAGGTATAGAACCTTCAATTTCATTGCTATCTAAATGCAAGTCTGTGAGCTTGCTGCAGTTTCCTAATTCGGATGGGATAGAACCCGAAATATTAATACCAAATATAGACAGCTCACTAAGCTTTCCCAAATTACCCAATTGAAGTGGTATATTCCCTAATAGATTCCCCCTCAAATCTAAACGCTGAAGGGAAGAACAGTTTCCTAATTCGGATGGGATAGAACCCGAAATATTAGTATCAGATATAAACAGCTCACTAAGCTTTCCCAAATTACCCAATTGAAGTGGTATATTCCCTGACAATAGATTCCTCCCCAAATATAAATACTGAAGGGAAGAGCAGTTTCCTAATTCGGATGGGATAGAACCCGAAATATTAGTATGGTGTATAGACAGTTCAATAAGCTTTCCCAAATTACCCAGCTGAGGTGGTATACTCCCTGACAATGGATTCGCCCCCAAATATAGAAGCCTAAGGGAAGAGCAGTTTCCCAGAGATGGAGGAATAGTGTTCTCCAGATTGTTCTCCTCTAAATGCAGCTCCTCAAGTCTCTGCAGCATTCCCAATTCTACTGGAATAGAACCCGATAAAAGATTCTCGCTGAGGTCAAGTCTTCGGAGGGCTTTAAGCTGCCGAAACTCTGGTGGAATTCTTCCTGTCAAGTTATTCTCAGAAAGAAACAAACTGTGCAGTAAAGAGAGGTTACCAAGAGAAGGTGAAAGGCTACCTTCCAACTGTGATTCAGAAAGGTGTATGGCAACAACTCTTTTACTGTGCTTTCTGCAGCTAATGCCATACCAGGAGCATATGTTTGCAGAGTTCTGGGCCGTCCAGTTGGATAACAATCCACGTGGATCGGCTGTTATGGCCCTTCTGAAGGACAAAAGAGCGTCCAGGTCCCTTTTATCGTGGCGGCCGATCGATGATATGGATTCAGCTTCTTTGAAGATGCGTTGATTCATAAGAAACTGAGAATGATGATCTAAACCATCTTCCCAGTAATGATGATGAGAATGCGAAGATGGCTTCCAAGTTGAGTAGTGAATAGCTGCTGCAGCAACATAGGCCTCTGCGATTAGAAAGCACACAAGCAGAAAAACAGCGTTATGATCCATTTCTCCCTCTCGAACCCAATTGTCCTCAAAAACCTGTGACTTATAATTGGGATATGTGGTTATTTATAATTGCAAGAAAATCAGAAATTAGAAATTGCCGTGTGAAGTGGTGTAAAGAAAGAAATTAGAAATTGGCGTGTGAAGTGGTGGGGCATAGAAAAAGAAAGCGTGGGGAAATTCTTCAATGTAGAATTTTTGACAAGTCGATGCGAAAAAATTGGACGAGCGAGAGAAAGGGAAACGGGGCAGAGATAGAATTTCTGGGAAGTCGATGCGAAAAAATTGAATGAGTGAGAGAAAGGGAAATCGGAGCAGAGAGATAAGAAAGTGAGCTGGTCGGTGGTCGTCCACAAGAAAGTCGGTATTCTTCCACTATGAGAAAGAGTGGGAAAAGTCGTCCACAACGTCACCTCGTTGGTGCGCAGAGACGGACCATCTTTTAAAGTCTTCCCTCCACTTTCTATCTTTTAAAGTCTTTCCTCCACTTTCTGTGTTTTAAAGTTTTTCCTCCACTAATCCAATGACACTTGTGTCATCTCATCATCATGATTGCTAAGAAATGAAATGAAATGAAAGTATTTTTAACGTCCACGAGGCTAAAAATAGCCTATGGGACAGATTGCTTTTCCATCTTGCTTTTGCATTCGGCCCTTTTCTTGTGAAGTTTTACAATAATCGCTCCCAGCTTCTCAACAAACT
>SNQJ01S0178408.1:23641-38058 GCA_010110895.2 Picea sitchensis | reverse complement strand
CTAGGGGAAGAAAACCTAACAAAACTTCCTTATTATAGATAGCCAATACAATGCCAAGAGATAACTCAAGCTAATACAAAAGATCCTCTCCCAAAGATGAGCCACTCTCTCTCTCTCTTCTCCAATCACAGCTCTAAAATTTGTCTCTCAATGAGCAAGTGAGGTGTGTCTAAGTGAGGCGCTAGCCTCCTTATTTATACTAATCTGGCACGTGTGAAGTGTCTCTTCACTGGCAGGGCTGACTTCTTAATCTGGGTGTTTATAACCACCTTTATTATATTTCAGGGCCTCTTTGATATATTCTGGGGTCGACTTCTTCTTTTGCCTATTACAATTATATTATGACCAATCCACAAAAGGGGATTTGGTCCTTTTACAATAGTTGACATGATCAATCCACAATGGGGATTGATCTAATGAATAATATATCAAATAATAATAAGAATGCACTTTGCAGTTACATTATTTCAATAGGAGTGACACTAGCATTTGCTAAGGTATGCCATGGGTTCTGCCCCTGGATCTGTGGTTGAATATGGGTTCTCTTAGTAAACGGGTTGTGGTTCTTTATCTAGAAGAGATGTTGCAAGGTAAACTGCCTTTGCCTCTGTTGTCTCTGTCTTTGTTGTTGGGTTTTGATCTCGGTCTCGAAATGCTACTGGAAATGGAACTAGAGGCTTTGCCTTTACTCTAGGTGACTCTGCTACTGTATTCTTTGCCTCTACCTCCGCTACCAGTGCTTCTTCAATTGATGGTTCTCATCCAACTAGCTCTAGAATGGGAACTAAATCCATGCTTGGGACTGCTTCTTTTACTAGTGCTTCCTTCTCTCCTATCACGGGTGGGGATGTGGGATAAGGTTCATCAGCTCAGGCAACTGAATCGCCAATGGTTGGATTTGGATCTGCCTTTGGATTTTATGTTACCTTTTCATTATTTGTTCCTGTTGTTCTCACCTCCCCTACTGGCTCCGTATCCGGATCAATGGTGTAAACTTGGTCAGATACCTTTCATGTTCCTGCTCTCACCTATAGTTACCTTATAAATAACAAGCTAAACTAGGCTCTCTGCCTGTTTCTCTCCTGTTAGTAGTTATGGAGAAAAGGATAAACATGCTTATGCACCTGTTACTGATGGATCTGTTACTCAATCTCGATCCCCAACCCCCTATGGTTATGAATCAACCTAGGCTACTAGCTCTCTAGCTACCTTCGCCCCTGGCTTTGGCTCTGCCTTTCTCTATCATGTTGGCTTTGCGCGGATAGTGGAAAGTAAACTTTAAGCGCCACTGCCTTCCCCTACCTTCTATGGTGTTGCTTTTTCCATTGTTGCTTGCTCATATGCCTCTGCTATCTCTACCTTTTCTATTGGTGCTTCTATGTTTTAGTAAACAGGGTAAATCGACGTTAGATATATATTGGATCTCCAATGAATGGATTTGGATCAAGATTTTTCATGGTCTATGGGGGTATACTCAATTTACAGGCTCTGCCACTATATGTGTCGTCGATCTATCCCGTGGCTTTGGTGCTACCTTAGGCGCTAAAGAAGCCTTTACCTATATTGTCGATGTATTCACTAGTTATGATTCAACTGGCTCTGGATCAATAGGTCCAAGGTAAGCAACTGAAGTTTCATCTGGTTCATTAACAAGGGCCCACAACAGTGCTTATGAAATAAACCACCAATAGAAGGCACCTTGTACCATACCGTTGATATCTTTGCCTATCCTGCTAGTTATCAATTGCCTTTGCTTATGTTGACCCTTTGACCTTCACTGGCTTGAGATATGGTTTTTGAATAGGGAGGGGTTTCAGGGGTTGATCAATGGAATAGGTGTGGGGCTCGGTTCCTCTGCTGAGTCAACAATTGGCTTTGAAACTAGATTTGGATATGGATCGGGAACAAGGAGGGATGCTCTTGCCGAATCTATGGGTGTTGGTTCAGGATAAACGAGTTCTTAATTACTTGCATAATCTATAGGTACTAGTTATGGTCCATGATTATGTGTTGCTATCTATGCTCCTCTTTTTTTATTTGTCTGTGCCTCTGCCATTTCAACTCTTGTTTTGGACGCAGCTTTAACTCATGCCTTTGTTCATGGTGTCTTAGCCTTTACTACTACCTTAGTTGTTGGATCAACTCGATAAAATGCCTATGTCTATGCTTGTTTTTTTTTTGCTTCTGGTGCTTCTTCGATTGGATCAGCCGCATCTGGAACAACATATCAATCTCCAACTACAGATTCAACCACTGCTTGTTCGGATTCTTACTTTGATGCTTACTCTACTACCTTTCCTATCTTCGCTTCAGCGTTTACCCTTGTGACTCAATCTGCGGTCACTGCTATTAGCCTATGGTCACGGCTTACACGGTGTCTACGATTCGCCTATAGTAAACGACCAACCTGTGAGAGGTTATGGATGAGCGGCTTTTGATGGGCCATGCCCTACTATATGCTTGTGCTGGTCAATTCATAGTGCTAGTGGAATGGTAGCTACTGAAACTCCTTACTCTACCAATGGTGGTGATGCTTCAATAGGTGCTTGTGTTATTGCTTGCTTTGATGCTTATGGTGGTGCTCCCATCTATTCCTCTATTGCCTCTATTCCGGGGTTTGGCTCAACCCCTGCCTATGCCTCTCATGAGTCAATCTCAGCTGCTTCTCACATGCTACGGGGTAAACAAAGTCAAGTGCAACATGTGCTGCTTAAACTATGGATGTTGCTAAGTCAATTGGCTTTCAATCCGGAGATGGTCCAACTCCAACTTGTATCAAGTTCTTCCTTTGCCTTTGTTGCTACCTTAGCTGCTGGTGGGGATGCTACTGGTTCAACTTAGGCAACTAGATCACTGCCATTATAAACTTGATTCTTAAACGCGTTCAACAACAATTGAATCTCTCCAGGCAATGACGAAACTATGTGTCATGTCGGAATAGAGGAGCTATTATCAGAACACCATAAGTTTGCATGCGCAAAGGATGGAAGTATAACAGGCAATGTCGAGACTACACTACTAATAGTAACTATAGCTAATGTTGGATCATCACTTATTGCAAATGCATAAGTCGAAACATAATAGCTAGGAACATATCCACATGCTAGAACATAGCTTATAGGGGCAACACCAAATACATATATAGTCTTAACAATGGCATACCCCCAAACGACAATTCCATAAACACGTGCAAATGCCAAAACCAATCTCCTAGAAACACTAGCAAATGACAGGGAGGGATACTGGGCAAAGTGGTGGAGAAACTTCAATGGACACTTAGGCTGATGAATCAATAATGGGGTAAACTTCAATGGATTTGAAACCCGGTGCTTCTTACTCTGCTTTTGCAGGCTATGACTCTCGGATTGAAGGGGATGCAGGCTCAAATGGAAGGTATGCTATTAGCTTTGCCACTGCCTTAGCCTTTATTGGTCCGGATGCTTATGAAACTGCCCTAGATTATAACTAAACTTGTTGAGGAATCGGTATTGGCAAGGCTCCTTCTTAAATCCAAGTTTTAGTGGTACCCAGAAGTTATAGGATGAAGGCAATAAATCAATTCAAGGGTAAGGTTGTATCATGCCATGCCATCCCATCCTGGGTCTATAGTTGGTCCCTCCTAAGGGATTCAATTCTCAAGTGGTCCAACCAGGGCTAACAAGTCTAGGTCTATAGGTGGGTAGGTAGTTAGGAAACACTTCAGTGATAGGTAAGGGTAAGGTTTTTCCATGCATGTTATGCCATCCCGGGTCTATAGTTGTACTTCCTAATATTCATTCAGTATAGGTAGAAGCAGGGGCTATTTATTCTGGTGGGTGGTAGGAACGAAGTGAAAGGCAGGTTCTAATTGATGAAATGTATTGTTGGCTCCTCTCCTCAGCAGGACCAGAAGGTAATACATGGTACCCAAAAGATCCTATACCAAGTTCATAAGGTAAAGGGAGGGGGTAGTAGGGTAAGGGTGAATATATCCTAGTGGTACCCCTTGATTCATGGCTTCAACAATTGGTTCTAAGTAAGGTTGTTGTTTCATGTCGTCCTTCTTGATAAGATAACAGTCTATAGTAGTCCCCACTGAATCACTCCACTAAGCGATTAATTAAGAAAGTGATATAGGGCTAAAAGCTCTAGGTATTCATGTGGGCAGGTTGTTTGGAAAGCAAGGGAAGGTAGGGGGTATCAAACACTTTGTGAGTCACTAACTCTCTCTATGTTTCTTATTCTCCTTTCACTTTGCCTTCCTTTTATAATATTGAGCTTTCACTGAATCTAACATAATAATTGATGACTAAGTCTCCAAAACCCTAATCTCTCAATGAGATTAACGGTTGAGATTAAGTCCAAATCAATGGTCAAGATTCATTTAATTCACTAATGTAAATACTTTACTTTTATTAGATTAATCACTCAATTAATAAAAGTCTCGTTGCTTTAATAATAAACTTTAATTAAAGTGAATTATAAAGGTCTGGAAGAATTTTGGATGACTTCCACAGTTCGACACTAGACTTGTGTGAAAGTTCATGTCTGATGCTAAAACATCAACAATGAGGACACACTCGCAATAGTAAAAAATAAATCACAAATTTGAAACAAGTTACATCATAAAAGCAAAAAGGTTGAGAAAAATAATCGAACATAAAGATAGGTTGATCTGTGTCAAAGTTGTAATGGCTATAGATATGACATATTCAGTAAATCTCCAAGCTTAAAAAGGTCAGAAATATTTATAAATGAAAACCTCATTCTAGAAGACCAAACGAAATAAGAAAGAACCTCATTCCAAAAGACAAAGTTGAATTAAGTAAGTTCAAAAGGTAAAAGAAGTCGGAAAGAAAGGAAAATGAACAATAATTAGCAATCGAAAAGCTATTGTTAGGGATAGGGACCACAATGATAATAATAAATAGAAATGTGGAATACATAAATAAAATTTCAAAGAATTCTCACTAATCCCTTACCTCTTAGTGGATGTTAATCATCATCATCATCATAATTATATAACTAATTTTATAGTAAACAATATAAATTCAACTTATAAATTATTATTATAATAATTGTGTCAATATTGTTTAATTATCTTGTAGATACATTTAAGGATACAATATGTCACTTACAAGGAATTGAACCTCGATGAGTTGGGTAACAATTATTCCTCCCAACCTACATCAAATGAACATTATAATATATGTTAAATATATATACATATGGTATTTAAAGATATCTCCATGTGATGATATATTAATAATATTTTTCTTATGTGTTAAATATATTTACAAACTAATATTTGTTCATAAAGATATTTTCATGAGATGGTCTTATTTGCTCATAAAGATATTTTTATGAGATGGTCCATTATTATTTAGTATATTAATAATATTAATTTTAGGATGTGTTCATTATTATTTAGTATATTAATAATATTAATTTTAGGATGTGTTAAATATATATGTGGACACATAAATATTATTAATGTGGTTTTTGCTAATATAAAAATATCCAAAATTAGATAATAATAATATAGGTAAGATGCACAAACTTGTATTAGAATGTTTCATATATCAATTTAGAATATGTTAGAATGTTTCATACATAGATAATAACTATATATGATAATAACTATATATGTTAAGATGCACAAACAAGGGGGTCTTATACACCAATTTAGTATTTGACTTGGTAGTGACCTTAAAATTAGATTATCTTTATTATTATTATACATAACTGTATCCTTCTTACACTCTTAGTGCATGGGTGTGTTCATCTTACACTTTAAGTGCAGGGGGGTGTGTCACAGTTTAAAAATAAATCCAAAATACCCTGTAGACAAATTTAGAAAAGCAAGAAAGACAAAAAGTACATAGCTTCATATATTTTGTTACAATGTTTTTTTTAAGTTCTAGATCAGTTCAAAGACATTTGAAACCTTTTGGATATGGAGGAACCATATCCAAAGAACTTTAACCCATCAACCTATGCCAAGCACCCCAAATTTGCTAGCTATCATGAGGGATAAGAAAACTAAACTAACCTAATATACAACAATAGAAGCTTTGACCCCCAAAAGATGTGACCTTACCTGTAAAGTTTCCTCATGGGCATCTGAATCAGCGTTGCTTTCATCTTCCTCAATCTCATCTAAACCAAAGTCTTCAGAATAGTCTCCATAATGAAGCGATTCTACTTTTTTTCTTTGCAGTCTTGGTATATGTTAACAGATGAAGTGATTCCACATTTTTGTCTTTGCAGTCTTGATACATGTTAACAGGATTCTGTGCAGGACAGAGTCAAGTCCCCTTAGATTGTAAAATACCTCTCAGCCTTGGGCACAAGACAGTCTACAACACAGAGACCCCTGAATATGTCCAGTGGACTTGAGATCTCCTCCTTCCTTCCTTGAAGGGTGGTTCTCTCTAAACTCTCAGCGTCTCAAAATTTCACAAGCCGAAGACAACTGCCAAGACCCACAGCGACACAGCGACTAAGAGTTGAAACACAGTTTCATGAAATGAAGTTAAGACAACATAACCAAAACATTTATGAACTGCAAAAATAGTTAATGATCACAATCCCTTAATGGTTTTGTAAGGTTTTATTCTATTCCCAAATCAATGGGAATCATGAAAAGATGACAGCCCAAGAGATTAGAACAGCAACAAGCATACATGTGTCTATGAAATATGAGATGTGTATTAGAATTTCAACACCATTTAATGTGACTTGCGACGCCCACATCCATTTCAGATCTGGAAATGAAGATGGCAACTCAGGAGATCCATAATGACATCCTCAGGCCTGAGATACATATTTGGATGCAGCTCTACTTTGGATCCTTGAAGTTCACAAATGAGAACAATGTAATTTAAGATCTGCAAGACTTGTTGGATGTAAAACACCTCACAAATGAGACCAATGTAATTTAAGATCTGCAAGACTTGTTGGATGTAAAACACCTTAAGACTTGACAGTTCTCCCATATACATGAATAAACCCATTTCATCTAAATTCCACAAAGATTGTGCATTACCACAGCTCATGAACTAAGCAGTAATGATATACATAAACCAGAATAATGATAACATGTATAACCTGTCATGAGTTGAATGACAATTCAAAAAAATATAACGGTGATGCTCCATTGGAAAATACAAGAAAAAAGCAAGAAAAACTTCAACGAAATATACTTGTTTAGATTTACAATTAACGGAATTCAAAACAACTCTCTCATCTCCCAATGGTGGGTGGGTAGGGTTCCTAACTTCTTATAAATTGTCCTGAACCTTTACCATTCATCCTTTAAGCATTCAGAGATCTCATTCAATAGAAGAAAATAGAAGATATAAGAAGTGGAATGAAAGAAAATACACATGAACAACAGAACTGAAATAAAACTCATAGATAAGAGAAAAACCCAAATTTTATCAAGTCCATAAAGCATTTAAAATGTCATTCACAGACTTTGAAAACCTACGTGCATCCTCTTCAAAACGGTGAAGTCAAATGTAATGGCAGAATACAAAGATTATGTGAAGACGTATGAAATATCTGAAACGGAATGTCTCAGATGGTATAAATTCCAGGAGTACAACAAACGACGGATAAGTACAAGAATGCAAAAGGAAACGGCAGAATCCTTGAAGACTTTAATGGTAAGCAGCTCCAGCGTTCAGCTCCATAAGGGCACCAGATCTATAGAAAATGACAAAGTGAACTAATTAAAATGAAGGCAAGAGGCATTGCACATACCCTGAAGGACATTAAAGGCCGGAAGACTTTGAAATGACAGTAAAAGCAAAAAGACAGCAGAAGAATGTGGAGGAATGAGACTTACGCAAGATGAAGGACAAATAGTACTAAGATTCAGAACCCTTTTCTCGCACTTGTGCACTCCTATTTGTACTTGCGCTGGGCCTTGAGTCCGAGGATGTCTGCTGCCTTCAAGATTCCTGTTTTGAGACATTTCTATGAAGGTGACACAATCTCTAAAAGGTTCCCAAAAATGGCTATATGTGCAACTGAATCAACTGTCCGGTGGGGGAAGAATTGCCTGTTGATGTGGCACAATGAAGGATTCTATGACCTTTTTGATCCTTGTCTTGAAGGGACCCACTGTAAATGTACACTTAGCCATTATTTCCATCAGGTCCTCATCAATTCTAAACAGCACTTTCCCTTGGTTTTCCAAAGCTTCTTTTAACTTAGCATTATTAACCGATGCCACAATAAGCCATTGCTTTATATCATCATCAGAAATAATTGACTTGCTGTTGAATTGCTTAGCAAAGTCAACTTTCAACTTACCAACCATTTCCCGAAATTGCTTCTCATTTGTTAGAGCCCCATCAACAAAAAGAGCAGGGCACTGGAATGCTCCAACCTGATGATTTAGATCCTTCTGTAACTGGGCTTTGGCTCTGTCCAGCTTCTCCCACTCTTCAACAAGCTCATTCAGTGTCCTCAAACTGTATTCCCAGTCCTTTCTAGCTTCAATGAGTTGAAAATTTGAAAGGTCTTTGGGACCCCTCTCATTTTCAGGGACAGCATATGCAAGATAAGGCTTGATGTATTGAACCTCAAATAACTGATCAGCTTCTTGTCCTTGCTTAATGCTGTTCTTGACATGCACAAATTTGTATTGAATCCTATCAACTTGGGCAGCCATGTCCCATGCAACATTCAGCAAGTTTTGTATTTCTTCCAGGTTCTCAACTATGACCCCCTTTACACTCCTCAGTACAGATTTAGCAAGTTCATCCTTTCCCTGATTGTTCTCATCAGTCTTCTTTTCAGTATCATCAGGTAGTCTGGAAAACTCTGGCACCACATATAATGACCAACTCTTGAACTCATTGAGTTCATTCCTTTGCTCTTCAATGATTTTCTCTAAAGCATAAATTCTCGCCTGTTGTTCCTCAACCTTACTTTTCACT
Source organism: Picea sitchensis (assembly GCA_010110895.2). Taxonomy (NCBI): domain Eukaryota; kingdom Viridiplantae; phylum Streptophyta; class Pinopsida; order Pinales; family Pinaceae; genus Picea; species Picea sitchensis. The sequence continues at coordinate 29,128 of SNQJ01S0178408.1, read as the reverse complement.
ACATCTGCAGTAGCGCTACAAAATCTGACTGCATCACTAGCATCCATGTCCTGAACATTAATAACTTGGGTGGCAGTCTCAACTTGTAATAGCCTAACTGGATCGGTATCCTCCCCTGCCAGTAGCTCTTCATTGCTAAATTGGATCTTCAAATGATAAAAAAATGGAGTAGATGCATTAGCAAGGCATGCAAAAATAAAAAGTACCCAATACAGTCCCCATAATTAAGCACTTCATTTTGGATTGTAATTATTGAATCACTTATCCTACCTCGTATTCATTATTATCAGCATTACGACACAGTTTTTTTCCTTTGCCCCATGCTGCTTTCATTTCTTCCTCTTGTTCATCTGGTTCTTCCATCTCACCTTCAACTCCACCTGTCTTCTTTCTTATAACATTTGCTTGTTTCGCAACTGTTCAAGGAATTCCATAGTAGGGTATTCATAAGAATGCTTCTGCTTATTAAGTCAGGATAAACAATTGCACAAAGAAAATTACTTGGACAACCCCCAGAGGGAATACACCAATGCATGTTAAGCATTAAAGAGCCTATTAGAGACAGCTATGAATAATTCATTTTATTCATTTAGTTGAGTAGATACAAAAGGCTCTTACTGACTGCTTAGAAAAATACAAAGAAGGTCAATAAACGGAACAAGTATTATGTGGCGTACATGCATACTAAAGAATAAATTAAAGCCAAAATAAAAGGAGAAAAAACGAAAATATAAAAGGAAAAAAAATGTAGATGGTGAAGAAAACTGAAAAGTACGACAAAGAAAAATAAAATTTATGGTGGAGACAAGGCAAGGGAGTATACACCAGTATATGGTTGAGACGAGGCAAAGAAAAAGAAAAACTATGGTGGAAATAAAGCAATACCATATTGTAATCAGGCAAGGCAGTATATACCAGTTATAACTTTTAACAGCAGAATCCGAGCTTATGCAGAACCATTGTATAACATGTCCATTGCCAATTCCATTGCCTACTTTTTGTTAGCTTTTCTAGTTGGATTTGCTCAATATAGGACTGAGGTACGTGAGAATCATCAAGGCCGAATTTACTGGAAACCTCTGCATCTCGCTGAATGAATAGGAATAGGTTCTACACAGTGTTTGTCCTCGAAGTCTACTAAAAGGAAATAAGTGTCGGCATGATTACACACATAGAGAATGTGGTTTCTCTTGTTATTATTATCAAGAATCGTAAAATTAAGAAAACTACATGGCAAACAAGGTTCTGATCAAGCCCCAGAGACACAATTATAATATTCCCGGGATACCTGTGGCAATGTGAATAAAGCATAGAAAATTAACTTACAAAAAATAAAAAAATGAATGAATTCTGAATATGTCATCCTACATTCTGTTTTACTCTAAATGTAGAGATGCATTTAAAGTGCTGTTTTAGACATGGACAGAAGTGCACTGCAAAGAGAAAATAAATAACAGACAACTGAAGCTGCTAGTAGAGAATTCCCTTACTTTTTGTAGCAATACCTCTGAGCTGTTCATTGTTATCGCCTTCCTGTATAAATCATAGGATAATAATCCAGAATAAGAGGGTAAATGAATGACTATTCAACAAATAAAACAAGAAAACTTTTGATATAATTCATTTCAAACATAGTGCAAAATCCTTGTAATGGTCAGTTTGCATATATATCTTCAGAAAAGGAATGATATAAACCATAGAATGGAACAAAATCATGTGAGAGGTTCTCAATATTGCCTCTCAATATTGCCTTTCGGAGATGGAAGATTAATTCCCCAGTAGAAAAGGGTAATTAAAGAACACAATCTTTTCATCTTTAGATTAATCATGGATGTCATAAGAGTACAATGAATAGAAAGAAAATATGTACCAATTCTTCACTCTCTTCACTGTTCTCACCCTGCCATAAAAAACATCAACATATGAGTAACATCTCATAATACTCTGAACACCTGCATAGAAACTAGCACAAGATCTTTAAAAACCATAAGTTTTGAAAACCTAGAACTAAAAAGGTCATGCATTTCCATCCCAAAAGGTCTATTATATGCCTTATTTTCATATTTTCTGACTTGCTTACTTCGAATTTCAAACTTCAAACTTCAAATTTTCTATGGAGAAAATGTCAAAAACCATGTAAACAAAATTCCACCTCAAGAGGCACATTATATATGTTCCACAACCTGGAAAGACATTCAAACCTTAAGATCGAACACTGGCTGCTCCAATTCTTCATCTGATGCATCTGCAGGGCGTTGGAATGTTCACCAAGCAGCTAGGTAATACACTTAAAAATATTATTGTCTACATACAAAATGTAAGGACAAAATAAAGCCTACCTTCATTATCATTTATATCCAGTGAAATCTTATCACGTTCCTTGTTAACTGAAAAGGAAAGAAGAGGAAAGCAATCAGATTAACAGTTGTTTTGTCGCGATTGTATATGGGAGTTTGCACTGCGATAGCAATTGTATTTGCCAACATTTTGAGCCCTCATCTCAGGCCTGTTTTGATGACGAGACTCGATGAGGGCTCCAAACGTAGGCAAATACATTGGCTATTGCAGTGCGAACTCCAATGTACAATGGCAATAGTAATCCTTGTGAATTCTCAGCATAAACAGTTATCTTTTTATCAAACAACAACAGCAGCAAGTGGTTGGTTGCTTGCCAGGTAAGTTTCCTTATCCCATTGCTTATGAGCTCTTATAAAGAAGAAAGGGGAAGCAGATAGAATGACGCTGCTTGTTCTCTCAAAATAGCTAGCGTATGATAAAAGTTGTTTTGCAGGCAAGGCAGTCTTCAGAGGCACGTCACGAGGTTGTTTACAAAAATTGCCCAAGGATATGGAACCCATTGTGAAAAGCATATTTGGAATCAGTAATCACTCTCTTATATGTATTAGACGAAGCCATAAATCAAACATATAATTTGCAGTCTATTAGCAAGCTACTGGAATAAAAAACTGATGATAGCAAGTACCTTGAAGAAGACCTTGGTTGAGAATCTATAACCCTGGGTAAGGGGTTAAGTTGTGTCACACCTTTCTTTACTTAGAAAAAGACTTCCAATTAATTACAAGGAAAAGATGACTGTCTGCAAAATGGACAAACTAAAGTACAGTGTATGGAGTCAAGCAGGCAATAATTATTGTGCACCAATCAGATCTTTTGGACAGTTCCCGTATATAATCAACAAAAGTTCCACACTATGCAAGTGATGAAGATCAGAGACTAGCAAAACCGGTGCCCTTCAGTTTAAGAATAGATATTAAATATCAGATAATCATCGCAAAACGAACTCGAAATGCTTCCTTTGAAACTCCAGAGAAGCAGTCAGGCACCACATGCGACCTGCTTGGGTGGACAAAATGGCTATCAAGTAGCAACCACTGAACACAATCACTTTCTTTAACTGCCGCAACAAAGGTACTTTCAGTCAAAATCACCCTTGCACCTGCCCAACTGCTTATTCACGATTTTGTGGAATTGAAATTTCGTGGGTGACCTAATATGCACAGTCCCATCAACATAGATAGTCAAATTTAAACTTAAATTAGTTTATATTTCTCTACAAGAATTAGATTCTTGCGCAGTCAAAACCTCCGTCTTCACCAAATTTGGGTCTCCACATGCACAAACTGATGGTGATCTATGCAAGACTATGGAACTGCCCTGACATTGCAACTTTGTATAGTTCAAAATCTTGAATATATTATTCAGTAGGGGAGATTTTACTCCAGGCTTTCACAGTGCGCGGGTGCTAAGCACCCGGTTACAGAACTAGGCTGGGGTTTAAGCATTTAACTTCATAGCTCACAGTGCGCGGATGCTAAGCACCCGGTTACAGAGCATTTATAGGTTGGGGTTTAAGCATTTAACTTCGCTGGGGTTTAAGCATTTAACTTTATACGCTGAGGTTCATAGTCTGAGGTGTGATCCATAGAAAGAAGCCATACCTCAACATAATGCTACTCATTCTCTACGCATTCTCTGTAGCCATGTGCTTAGTGTTCGCCCTCCTTTACATCCTAGGTATCCTAGATATGCTGAGTGCTGCCGATAAGTAAAATTCTAAAAAAACTATCAATCGGCTGAACTGCTCTCAAATGGTTTATTGGAATTTTTAGAGAAAACATAATCAACTGACAAACGGGTATAAAATGATTGGTGCCCAATTCCAATCTCAGAGTTAAAAGATAAATGAATTTCTTCCAAAATGAAAGAAAATTTGAGCTTACCCACTTCAATTTCGTCGTCCATATATTGCTCAATTTCATAGTCCATATCTTCCTCAGTGGATGGTGTGATCTGATTTTGGGCTGGGCGTTTCCGCCCTTTGCCAACGAACTCCGTTCTTTGCTGGCCTCTCTCCATTGCTTCGGCTCCGAGCTGATTCGCACAATTACAGGTCCAAATATGTTGAGTATATATGAGTAGCAAACAGTCTCCACCGACATATAGTTCACTTCGAGGTTCGGGAAGAATTTATGTCGGTCAATATTGTTCCCTGTCATAGATCTATGAGCTGTCTTTGTTGTCTCGAAGACGTCTAACAATATATCTCTGAGCTGTCGTATATAATTTGAAAATCTCAAGCATTGTATACATTCATATGTACAGGTTTCTGAGATATTTTCTCATTTGTTAGGTGTCGAATGTTGTTTCGATGAGCTTTGGTATTGAAGTTCCGCTTTCCCAAATTTTAAAAACAACCGAGGTCTTGTGAACTGTATGGTGTATAAAGTCAAGTGTTTTATCATTTTTAAACGGATGGAGATATTTAATGTATATATTTAAATATACATTCTCTATTTTTATCATTTTTATATGAGATTTGAGTGAATGTGTATAATTGAAGTACTAGGTTTTTCAGGGTGTTATCTATTTATACATTCCAAAATATAATTTATGATTATTTCAAAATCTACAACACCATTTTTTTTTATAGAAATTAAATGTTAGAGTATCTATGCCATAGAAAATTGTTTTTATATGTCACTTCCATATTTTATTTTTATTTTAAGAAATTAAATGCTAAAGTGTCTATTGTATGAAAAGTTGTTTTTACATCTCATTATGCAAAGTTATTATTCTACATATAATATTTAAAGTTAGGAAAGTTTTTTTTTTCAAAAAAAAATTCACTTGTATTAAATATGATTTAAAAAAAAAATACAGATTATGCCATTACAATGAATATATTGATATCAAACTGGTCATATAAATAGATCCATACAAAAGTAATTGTACCCATATACATTGGAAATAGTAATGCCTATCTATTCCTATCATATCCAATCTAGCTCATGATGGAAAGTTGCTCTTACATTATGGTAGAGATATACAAAGTTGTTTTTACATCTCATTATGATAGAGATATTGTTCTACATATAATATTTAAAGTTGCTTTTATATCTCATGATGGAAAGTTGCTCTTACATCTCGTTATGGAAGAGATATTTTTCCATTTAAAGTTACTTTTAT
>SNQJ01S0178408.1:6785-19219 GCA_010110895.2 Picea sitchensis | reverse complement strand
GGTATGTGCTGGGTAACCTTTTGAATAGCCTCCTTCCTGTTTACATTGCTCTCAGTGAGGAGATCTTGGTAGAAGGAGTTGAGCCTCGCCGCTATTTGGTCATGTTCCCTGATTGGAACTCCTTGCTCATCCTCCAGATGGGAGATGCGATTAATGTATCTCCGGTGTGTCATCGCCCTGTGAAAGAATTTTGTGTTTCGTTCCCCCTCCTTAAGCCATTGTGTCCTGGATTTTTGCCTCCATAGGACTTCTTCTTGCTTTTTACAGGTTTCTAGGTCCTTCTTTAAACGATCCTCTTCCAGCGCCAGGTCCTGTGGACGGGATCCTGTTATGAAAGTTCGCTGGAGCTCTTCCAGTTGACTTTCAATTTCCTTTTTCCTGAAGAAAATGTCCCCAAAGGTGGATTTGTTCCATTGCTTAAGATGCAGTTTGAAGTTTTTGAGGCGCTGCTGAAACTTGTACATGTGAGTGCCATGGTCTATTTCGGCTTGGGCCCACCAGGTGTGGGCTAGCTGATGGAAATCTGGGTGGGAGAGCCAGAACTTTTCAAAACGGAATGGCTTGGGCCTAGGGGGGAATCCCGGGTCCATGCTGAGGACAATGGGCCAGTGATCCGACCCTGTTTTTGGTATAATGTTTGCTTCCACTGTCGGATCACTTTCAAGAAGGGCCTCGGTTGTTAAAAAGCGGTCCAGCCTACAAGCAACATGATGGTGACCTGTTCTCTTATTGGACCATGTAAAAATTCCATTCCGGGTTTCTATGTCGACCAAGTTTAGTTGTTCTATTAGGGTAATAAACATTCCACTGTCCTGCTCCAGGCGCTTTGATCCACCTTCTTTTTCTTCAAGCGTTAAGATCATATTGAAGTGACCTCAAATTACCCAGTTCGGAGATTGAATTAGTGTTTGAATGTACTGGAGGGATTGTATAAATCTTTCCTTGTCTTGAATGGATTGCGGTCCATAAACATTTGTTATCACTTCTTCCTTTGAGGAGGCAGTATCTTTGAAGAGAGTTGTTAGTGTATCTCTGGTGGAGAAGGGATGGAACAGAGTAACCATTTGCGGGTTCCAGAGAATGGCCAAGCCCCCCGAAGCGCCCACTGAGTCCTGGAAAAAGAACTCCCCCTTTTTCCAGCTGTTTCGGAAAATATCTTATGCCTCCCTACCTTTGCATTTGGTTTCTTGCAATAGTAGGATGTATGGACTCTCTGTTTTAATACATTCTCGGAGGATCCGTTGCTTGGACCTCCCATTAAGACCTCTAATGTTCCAAGAGATTATCTTCATCATGAGGATGGTGGAGGGGGGTGCAGGTATCCCTCCGAGAGCCTCTGTATCTGACCAGAGTTGATCATTAGGTGCCCTGCTTCCTTGATGAGTTGCTGGGATGGCTTGCGGCCACACCTTTTGTTTTCCTTGGTTTGTTTTTTGGGCCCATGATTGGGATCTGGCGCAATACCCAGCCTAGATGTGGAGCCTGCAGATGAATTGGTAAACACTTTGTGCACTTTCCTGAGTTGTTCTATTGGTAGGTGCTGTAAATCTTTTTGGTTAAGTGCTTCTTCTAGTTTTTCTAAGTCGATTTCTGCCAGATCCATTTCGTCCATGAGCATATTGGTGTCTTCCTCCCTGCCAGAGAGTGAGGAATGGGTTGTTCCCTTTGTATGAGAGGCGTGTGGCTCTTCAGTGCTTTTTCCTTTCTCTTGCGCTGGTGCTTGGAGTGGGTTCTCTGCGTCCTTCTCTGTCGGTTGCTAGCTCAGGGCATCAAAAGAATTCTTGGAAGGGCCCTTTGGAGCCGATTTCTGGTTCTGCTTTTTTGAGGGAGTCTTTCGCCTGCCTGTGACACTGGTGAATCCGTCTTTCTTCTTGGCTTCTGAGGGTTTGGGAGCTGTGGCGTTCAAGGGACAATCTCTGAACAGGTGACCGTGCTCGTGGCACTTCCGGCAGCGGAAGGGTATGTGTTCATAGTCAATGGTTTGGCTCCAATCATCATCCTGGTATTCCAGTGTGATGGATCCCGGCAAGGCTTTCGATATGTCTATGTAGATGCAGATACGGGCATATGAAGTATACTTTCTTAGTCTTGTGGCTTCTGAAGTCTTGACGTACTATCCCACCGTGTTTCCTATACCCATGAGTATTTCTTCCAGCCAGAATTCTTGTGGCAAGGAGTACAGCCTAATCCAGACCGGAGCTCTTGTGAAGTCTTCTTGTTCAGGACTGAATCTGTCAGTCCAGAATCTGAGAAATAAACCCGCTGAGTTGTAGAAATATGGCCCGTTATCAAATATTCTATCTTTGTCTTCGATGTTATAAAGAATGATTGTGAAAAAACCCTTGGAGCTGAGCTGGACCTCATAGTCTCCTTTGGGGTTCCACCATTCCTTAATCCATCGAGTGAGATCTCTCTCAGTCGGCCATAGGCCCAGGAATTTGCCTATCAGTGCGTGTTCCATCATGAATTGGGTGTGTTCCCCCACCCTAGTCGACTTAATATGATACAAAGGAGGTTTTTCCAGTTGGGGGATGCACTTACCTGGCAGCCAGTTTTTGGACGGTTGTTGGTGTGATGAGCTGGGATCAAGTTCCATTTCCTTCTGACTGCTTTGCTCCTGGGTAAAGAGATGTTCCCTCAGATGCTCCGGTGGCTCGAAGGCCGGTCTCTTAGCATGGGAGCCGGATTTGTTACTGGCGGCCATATCACTGTACGAGGGGGGTTTCCCCCCCTCACCGGAGCTCATTACGGAAAGTGCCGGGGTCTTGTGGTTCGAAAACCTGTCACGCAGGGTATTGGTTAGTCAGTGCTCTAGCGGCAGAGCACGCATCAGTCGATCACGGGCCGCTAGAGGAACGACGCGCTAGGGTTAACTTCTAGTTGCAGAGCTCCAGATAGTTGCATTATAATTAATTATTATATGTAATATAATAATTAATTAATATTTAGATTTATATTATATTTTGTTTAAAATAATTGATTATTAATTAAATATATTATTACTTTGTTTATGGATTTAATAATAAATCTAAATTTTAAAAATATAATAATAAATAAATAAAATTAATTAAAATAATAATTATATTTTATAATAATAATAATAATAATAATATATTTTTTTTAATTACTAATTTCAATTATTCCTTTAATTTGTGGGTTGTTTTAACCAAAATTCTAATTAACTCATGCTTAGGCCCCCCTACTCTCGCTTAAATGAAATTACGGGCAGTCATGTGAACTCCACCTTGTGAAAGGTTTTGTTTCCTACACAAAGATCTCGTTCAAGTGCCTTCTTCTCATAGAGCCACCTATCCCTCTGGAGTATGGATGTTCATTTTCCCATGGAATTGAATTCATGTGAATATGTTCAAAATATAAAGTAACTCAGGAGCAATAATTTGAATAGTGAACAAGATTCCTAGTGGAGTCTGCAAGTATGATTTGGAAATCGACCATATTAGTGGATGGTTTGAATAGTGAAAAAGGGTTCTCATGGGGGATCATGCCTAATTTGGGAATCGTCCATAAAGAATAGTTCAAATAGTGAACGATGGGATTTATGGGGGAATTAAGCCCATCCTAAAAATCATGCATTGTAAACAACTTGAAAAGTGAGCAACGGATCCCATGAAGATTATGCTCACACAAATATTTTTTTCCACGTTTTCTTCTTTCATAGTACCAATGGTCTCTTCTAAACTCCACATGGAAAATGTTTATGTTGTTCACATGGATATTGCTATATGTTTCTTCACCTCATCATCCCACCTCTCCCTCTTGGATTATGGGCCTTCAATTTCCTTTGAACTTTGAATATGTTCAAATTTTGAAATTGGTTTGGGTGAACAGTTAGAAAGTGGGAAAGGTTATCGATGTAGTCTTCAAGTCCAATATCAAAATCTAACACTTATAATGTAAGGGGATGGATGGAGACATGCAACCCAATCTTAAAATGGATAGAGATGTGAACACCTTGAAAAATGAGCAAGGTTCCCTATGAATATTTTTGTCTTATGTGGAGTTTCTTTCCCATGTGTCTACCTCTCATAGCTCTACATCATCTCACTTGAATTCCATGTTTCCAGTGATGGCATTTTCTACATGTAGATTCCCATCCACGTTCCTTCTTCTCATTGTGCCACCTATCCCTCTATAGTATGAACCTCTACTTTTCCTTTGAAAATTTGAATGTATTTAAAATTGTTTCATATCTAAATTGAATTGAGAGAACACTTAAAAGGTGAGTAACAATCCCAATGGATTCATGATGCAGGAGCATCGCTCAACGTTCAAAGAGGCCAAGTGGAGGACAACTTAGCATCCAACGCATACATTCAAACTGATTTGGATTCCAAGGAAAGCACGTCATTTTGATATTTTGAAAATATTGTAATTAAATACCCTTTAATGTTTGGAGGCTCGTATCTAGGTTGTAAATTCTCATTTATTGTAATAGGCTTAGTAGGAGAATGCTTTAATTGTGATATGATAACTCTAAGGTAGGATAGAGGGAAAGATCTAGAATCCCCTCGTATATAAACATATGTAATCTATGCCCAGATGAGGTTGTTGACGAATATTGTAATTGTTGTTGAAGATTATTGTTTTTTGCTGCTAAAGCTTGTTGAAGAAAGTTTGTAGGAGACTTGTAGGGAAGAAACTTAGAGTTGCAAGAACTTGTGTAAATATTTTTTGATTGAATATAATAGAGGAGAATTGATTTCAGATATCTACACATATTTTCCTTTGAGTAACTCGATAATGTTGAGTTATTTTCTTTCTGTGTTTTAATATGCCTATGTGTGCATTTTATGGTTGAAAGAATGAACCTGTGATATTCTATAAGTTTCAATTGTTTCTCTTGTGAAACCCTGGTGCAATGAGTGCACAGTGCCACACAAGGATTGGAAGACAAAGTCATTTTCAAACTCGTTTTCTCATGAGAGATAGTGTGAAACCTCGAAGAGCGAGTGTAAGGAGTGCACATATACTCAGTGGAGTATAAAATCTCAAGAAGACCCATGCAAGGCGTGCACAGGGCCAACACTTAGTCAAGTGTTAAAAGAGTCTCAAGGAAGACGAGAGCAAGGAGTGCACAAGAGGATTTTCCAAAAATTTTCAAGTTCCAGTGAAGCGCAAGGCATGCGTCGGAGGTATGAATCACTTCGAGTGATAAAGCTCAGGAGGAATAACGAACATAAGCCTTTGGGGGAAGAACCCTTTTCATTTTCAAGGTCGAGTGGAAGAGATCCACCCAAGGAGGAGTCACACCTTTCCTAGACGTCCGATATGGGAAAGAAGCATGGGTTTTCAGCCTAGAAGTCCTTCGAACTTTGCGAGTTCGAATATTTTTGTGTGTAGGGTGTAAAGGAGACAAACATCCCGAAGCCTTGGAGTTCGAAATTGATCTGGACCGTTGGTTGTAGAGGGACATGCGTCCGTAGATCGACGATCATTCGAAAGTTTGGCTATCTGGGAAAGTTGAAGAGTAGTTGCAGGAGCACGTGAGTTTCCCGAAGCTCCAAAGGTCGAAGTGAGTTCTAACTGTTGGCGTCAAAACCATGTGTCATCAAATCACTGGTAGTTTGGAAATATGACAGTCCGAGGAAACAGAGGTGTAAAAATCTTTGAGTCGAGAACTCCTGAAGTCCAGAAAGCCAGAGTAGATATCGACCATTGGTCCAGAGAGACACGTGGATAGCGGATCCATCCTTTGCCAATTCAACATTTGGAGGTTTTGAAGTGTTGTATCACGAAGATCCCCAAAGTCTCGAAGCCCAAAGTAGATTCAGGCTGTCCATTTGCAAGGACACATGGACCGTAGATCGTGACTCCTCACCACTTCAGAGTTTGACAATATGAGGAGTTGTGCGTGTTAACCTCTCGGAACTCTCGAAGCCCGGAGTCCCAGAGAGGATCATAGTCGTCGGTTATTGGAGAGGTGTGGGCTATTAGTCTAGGAGACGTCTGGAGGTTCTCAAATTTGGCATTCGGAAAGAATGGAAGTTGTTGTAGCCAAAACCCCCAAAGCCCAAAGTTATGAAGCGTTATCTCAGGCATCCGCTAGTTCAATGTTTGGGTGATTTGTATGGTTGTTGGGTTAGGACTCCCAAAGCACAAAGTCCCGAAACCCCTGTCTACCATAGATTCGTGGCGTGTAATGAGGACCTTTGATTCCTTTCTTTGATCGGTTGTTTTCGGGTTCGGCGTTCGAGAGAAGCGTTGTGTATTTCTGTTGGAACTCCTGAAGCCCGGAGCTCCGAAGTCCCAAATTTTACGCTAAGTTGAGAGTTAGACCACGGTATTGGCTCGAGGTCACTTGGAAGACTCTGTTGGAGTGTTAAGACCCTCACAAAATTTATTCTACATGCGGGGAAAAGGGAAAATGCCTTTGGAGAAGCATTTTGAGGGCTTAGCAATGGCCCGAGAGCTGACTCAGTTGATTAGTGTACAAGATCCTTAGATGGGGAGGTTGCGTGAACGCCTAGGATTGGTGGGGGTTTGCATAAATTCATTGAGGATGATGTAGAAATCAACCACACTAAACACTTAGAAAGTGAGAAAGGGCCCGGTGAGGGAATCTATCCTGATCTAAAACCTGACCACTGTGAACACCTTGAAAAATGAGAAAAATCCCCTGGTAATTTTCTTGTCTTACATGGAAATTATGTTCCATGTGTATTCCTCCCATAGTTCCACCTATCTCTCTTGAACTCCATGTGGCAAGTGGTGACATTTTCCACATGGAAATTTCAATGCATGTTTCTTCTTCTCATAGTTCCACCTACCCCTTTGTAGTATGGGCCTTCTCTTCGTGTTTGAAACTAAAAATCCTTTCAATACATTTAAACATTTGAAATCATGTTGTGAAAACATTTGCATTAGTATGTAAGGGTATCAGTAAGGGCCTAGGGCCTATTTTGGAGTTCAACCACAATGAGTAGCTTGAATACTGGACTAGGGGGCCTGATGGGGGCATCAGTCCCAATTTGAAAATTGGCTAAGTCAAACACTATAACATGTGCAAAGGGGGGTTTATTTCACAATCAAGACGACTTGGTAATTGGCCAAGTTGAAAAATTGAACTGTTGCAAAAGGGGATTCAATGGGAAATTGGGCCCAATATAGAAATCGACCAAATAAACAATTGAATAGGTGGAAAGGTACCCTAATTGGGAAATCAATCCTGATTTGAAAACTAGTTTTGAAGCAAAGTTTAAGAAATAAATAATTTTTTTTTTTTTTATGATATTTATGAAGGATGCCAATTGTTGAAATATAAGTGAAATTTGGATAAGTGAGAAGGGAAACTCAAAAATGTCAAAGCTATGAAGGAAAGGCTTGGTTTCAAATGTAGTTGTCTAGGAAAGTGATTTGGTATAAAAAGGTGATGACATGCTTATTAAGGTGATAATACCATGACGATACATCACTCACATAGAAGTATGTTCAGGTATGATAAGCCTTCTCTCACACCCTTGTCTAGTATTTCTTCCATAATGTTAAATTAACTTTCTACTAGGTTTATTTTTGGTGGCCTATGATGGTTTGCAATTATAAATAATTTGAAATGCTTCCACTATGTGGTTTATGAAGTTAAATGGAGATTTCACTTGATTGATACCTTATGGAGAAAAATTGGGGACTTATGGCATTGGTGTTGGTTTATTTCCATTATAGGAATATTATAAGACCTCCACACCTCCATTTATCTTATTAGTCTTGTATTACTACTTCAAGTATTTTCACCCCACTTGAGGCAAGATACTAGCAAAAAAATTCCGAATATTCAAAAATGACATTAATCAAGTTTTTCATTGGTCTTTTAACCTACTTGTATGTCATTTATTTTCATCACATAATTTCATAGTCTAGTTGTTATTCTATTCTCATAGTGGTTAGACTAGATAACATCTCATGCTTCATAGTCTTACTTCTATTTCTCTTATATAATAGTTAGATTTATTTATCTCTCATTTTCTAATTTAATTATTTCTTTGCTTAAATAATATTTAGAAATGTTTGAATCCCATCTCAACCAACATTCATTAATTAACATGTATATATGTATTTCTCATTCTTTCTTCTCTTGCTCTTCTCCTTTTTTCAATTTTTTTTTTTTTATATGTCTAGGACACATAAATCTCCATAATTTTTAGCCATACTTAAATTTAACAATTCCCTCATGATGATGGGAACGATCTCATGATACATGTACCCCCAAAAAACAACTTCCCTCATGCATCGCAATATTTATGTAAGACATACATTTAGATAATAACATAACATATCATTAAATTTAATATGTCTTTTAACGAAATATTTATTTTACTTGTTAATATGGTGGTGAATGAGAAAGGTGTGAGTAATTGAACGTTGGGAATCACACTTAAGAACATCGAAACGGTAAGACGGTACCTTTCTCTAAGAGATGGGAGGAGGTCTTGTGGTCAAACCCTGTTGAGTTTCCGGAATGGATATTGTAATGGCTGCTATGTAAAATGTTTATATACTGATAAATATAAACGAGAAACTTTCCTGTGAAAAGAAAAAAAAAAGAATAAAAAAAGTGTGAGTAATTGAACGTTGGGAATCACACTTAGGACCATCGAAATAAATCTCTATTAGTTTACAATGGAATCGAATATCTAAACCCACAACAGCCAAACTAGGCCGATTATCTTTGTTGTATGTTAAGTTATTGCCAAACTATGCCGATTATCTTGGTAGTATGTTGAGTTTAGTGTTTCTTAAATATATATATAATGTTNATGATTGTGAAAAAACCCTTGGAGCTGAGCTGGACCTCATAGTCTCCTTTGGGGTTCCACCATTCCTTAATCCATCGAGTGAGATCTCTCTCAGTCGGCCATAGGCCCAGGAATTTGCCTATCAGTGCGTGTTCCATCATGAACTGGGTGTGTTCCCCCACCCTAGTCGACTTAATATGATACAAAGGAGGTTTTTCCAGTTGGGGGATGCACTTACTTGGCAGCCAGTTTTTGGACGGTTGTTGGTGTGATGAGCTGGGATCAAGTTCCATTTCCTTCTAACTGCTTTACTCCTGGGTAAAGAGCTGTTCCTTCAGATGCTCCGGCGGTTCGAAGGTCGGTCTCTTAGCACGGGAGCCGGATTTGTTACTGGCGGCCATATCACTGTACGAGGGGGGTTTCCCCCCCCTCAACGGAGCTCATTACGGAAAGTGCCGGGGTCTTGTGGTTCGAAAACCTGTCACGCAAGGTATTGGTTAGTCAGTGCTCTAGCGGCAGAGCACGCATCAGTCGATCACGGGCCGCAGGAGAAACGACGCGCTAGGGTTAACTTCTAGTTGCAGAGCTCCTCTCTTAGGTCTAGGATATATAATTTTTTTTTTTTTTTTATAAACATAAAATGAATTATTTATAATTATTTATTTAATAATTTCATTTAATTAATAATATAATATTTTATATAGAATAATAATGTGTTTATTTAAATTTTTATTTTGAATATATATATATATATATTAAAAATTATATTATTTTCATAAATATAAATTTATAACATATAATTAATTATTTACTTATTTAATTTAATTAGTAATATAATATTTTATATAGAATAACAATATACATGAAAATGTATAGATAACTACAAACACCATTTTAAATTATGAAAAAAAGACTATAAATTACAAATCATACTATATAATTAAGCATCAATGTTTAACAATGTTTACATCTACAATCATTATGTAACAATATTGACATATTTATATATTTCTATCAATGCTATATAGGAGTAAAACATTTACTTTTCTCTATTCATCATACATTTAATGGGTAAAACTTCTAATCTAGAGGGTCCCAATTATTTAGGGAGTCTAAACACCCTATCAAAGGGTCCCAATTATTTAGGGAGTCTAAACACCCTATCAAAGGCTTGTGTCCTTTTGGAAGGCACCACTCAACATCTGGCTTTCTTTCACACTACAAAAACAAAAATTGCTCATCCAAATCCAATTCCCGATCCCATTGTCAAAGCCATCAAAGACATATTTTCTTCCACGCTACTAAGCCATCCCAGTGTAGGCTTACCACTCTTATTGCTACTATTTCCTTCACTCTTTGGTCTTTTGTTTTCATTTCATGTATCTATAGGAAACTCATATAAGAACTTATTCCTTTGAAATGAAGTTACATTAAAAGTGGAAAATTATGTCCCTGTTGGGAAGATGAAACATCAAAAACACTCAGTTCAAGTAATTTAGAGAGCTATTGAGGAATCTCTCCACTCAAATTATTTTTAGCCAAATCTAACTGCTCCAAAGTAGATATCTTACTAAGAGATGCATGGATTGGCCCTTCGAGTTGATTCCCAGATAAATTCAATAATCGCAAGCTGCTCATATTTCCTATGCTTGTGGGTATTTCTCCATTAAGATTATTGTTAGATAAATCAAATATAGTGTTTATAGGAAACACATATGTCAATGTGTATTCACTTCCTTTTATGTCAAATGTCACTTCCTTATAAAATATTGTTTTATCCAAAAAAACTCCATTAAGGAAAATTCCAAACTCAAATGATGTTACTCCATCAATGAGCGCAGATTCATTGATTTTAAATCTAGAGAGTCTCTCAAGATTAGAGGGTATTTTTCCACTAAATTTATTGTTGAATAAATCCAACATATACAACTTGGTGAGATTCATGATGTATTCAGGGATAAGGCCATGAAGATTATTAAAAGATACAATTAAAACTCTCAAGTCTTGGAAAAATGCTAGGTACCAAGGAAGCTCACCTCTTAATCTATTTTTTGTTAATTTATTTTTCCTTAAATCCAGAAGCCTAAGCTAGATACAGTTGGCCAATGATGTAGATAAAGTCCCAAAAAAATTGTTAGCATGGACAGATAAAACTTTCATAAAAATACAATTGCCAACACCCTTAGGGATTGGTCCCTCTAAATTATTTTGTTACGAATCCAAATTCTGAAGTGAAACCAAACCATTAATACTATCAATTATCCTCTTATATAAATTATTTGAATCCAAATATAACTTCTTCAATAAATGAAGATTTCCAATGTCTTTCACGATTGTACCTGTGAGAGAGTTGTTTGAGAAGGAAAGGTATCGCAATATGAAGTTTTCCAATGTATGCATTTCAAAATCTTTAGACAAAGTCTAAATTCTACATGGTACACGTTTGATTTTTTTGTGAACTTTCATGGTAAATGCGTTGACATTGTAATGAAATATATTTTTTTATTAATTATATATAAAAAAAAAATAATAAAGTATGATAAATGGGTGTTTAATAAGGTTTTATATCTATGTAGATTTGAAAATCTCATAATTAATCTAAAATCTAAAATCACAATTTTACATCAAACTGAAAATTTCAGTGGGAAAAAATAGTTTTTTAAATGAAATAAATAGATTTTTTAAACAAAATGCATTACATAATGCATGCAACCTTAGTCTATTCATTTGATTCTACTATCAACCTTAGTCTATTTATTCGATTTATCTACTATAAAAATAGCTTGTTGATCGCCATTTGATTTAATTATTACATTGACAGAGAAAACAAAATCGTCGTGAGTCCTTGCCTCACATGGAATCTAGGCATCGTTAAGATTTGATTTTGCCATGTAGGAATATAGGTATACTTAAGAGTGTAGTTTAAATATTCTATCTTTTGGAAGTTTTTTGGCGATTTTTTCTGATTTTGCCCGAAATCGATGAAGAATGGTTGGATCTGCAGATTTGAGTGGCTAAGTTTGTATAATCCAAGTGCCTTGGGGTTTTTCAACAAGCTGAGTCTATTTATTTATTCAAAAATGCAATTTAAACAACAAAAAATAACGATTTTGTCCAGATTTACATCGCCAGATTCCAGCCAAAAAACCCAAAAAGTAAAACTTTTAACCAACCCCATAGCTAAGAGTTGACTTTGGACTAATTTGTATTTATTTTTATAACCACTAAGACGAGTTGACTTTATAGTAGTTTGTATTTATTATTATAACCACTAAGACTTTGTTTTAATTTTCAAAGTAACAAGTTTGAAGTTTTTTAAAAATAATTAAAAACGAACTATAATTATCAAATTCAGAGCTATCATAGGGGAGATATTGCGAGCAACTAGAAAGTCGAGCGGGCTGATCATATTCACATGGAAGTGACATTTTAAAATCTTTCTACTTATATATGGTGTTTGTTAAGAGGAAATGAGGGTGTTCTATGACCACATTCCTATGACGAGAATCATGATCTAACCTTTAGGTTTGTCCTTCACATGGTAGATCTATGCTCTTCCGTGGCACAAATGTTGTAAACTTGCAACAACCTTCTTATAGCTTAAATGCTTTAAACTTGTAACAATAAAATTTTAGCAATCTATTGTGGATAAGATGTTTAAGTTTTATATATATATATATATAT
>SNQJ01S0178407.1:6518-16554 GCA_010110895.2 Picea sitchensis | reverse complement strand
TGTCTATGCCTTCTAGTTTCTCAACAAGCTTTGTGCTTGCAGACATCTTGTACTTGAGGCTACAAAAATGACCAAAAATTGAAAATACTTAAAATCAAATTTTGACCTTACCAGGAGGTGCGCTTGGCTGAGGCGAGTAGCCTGGTGTCCTTAGATCTGAAAAAATCCAGTTTTTACCCCATCAAATCTGATCTGCGGATTTCTGGACTGGTGCTTCTGGGACTTCTGGTACTCTGGTATTTCTGGTACTTCTGGTACTAGTTTTCTGGTACTTCTGGTACTTTTGTGAAACTAGGGTTTCACTTTCCGGGAGATCCAGCCACTGAAAAGGTGCGCTCTAGGTGCCAAATTGATCCTTTGGGGAGGGCACAACTTTCTAGGTGTTTAGGGCGCTGAAAAGAGTTACTTTTGCAAAACCCTAATTTGCAGGTACTACAACAGTGACGTTTTTCCTCTTGCAAATTGTGCTTCCTTCAGGTTGGTTCTGATTCCATGTTAATGTTTATGCCATTATTATAGTTCTTTGCATTTCAATAGATAAGAGCATCATAAGAACAAGATCACTGTGAAATACACATTCACAAGAGACACAACATTTATCCTGGGAAACCCTCTAGGAGAAGAAAACCCAGCAAAAACTTCCTTATCATAAATTGCTAATACAATGTTCAAGAGATAACTCAAACCAATACAGATAGTCCTCCCCAAGAGATGCCTCATAAGAGAATGAGCAAGTGAGTTGTGTGATAAAGTGAGGTGCTAGCCTCCTATATATACAAGACTGGCACGTGTGAAAGGGTTTCACTGGCAGGGCCGACCTCTCACTCTGGGTGGATAAACCCACCTTTAATTAATTCTGGGTCTTCAATAATAACTGCTGGGGCCGACTTCTTATTCTGCCTATTACAATTGTCCGATGACCAATCCGCAAAAGGGGATTTGGTCTTAATACAATTACCGACATGATTAATCCACAATGGGGATTAATCTTAATAATAAAATGACAATAATAATAAGAATACTCTTCACAGTTACATTATTTCAACAAAAATAAAACTAATCTAAACTTGCAAAGTAAAGACTGAAGGAAAGGGAAGCAAGCCGCTTGGGTACAACTCCTTTGGGCTTGCGTTTACAATATTTTGGAGAGGAAAGAAGGATGAGGAACTGTTACCACTTCAAGGAGTTGTTTTGAGGGTGTGTTGTGTATGGGGTTGGACAACATGCACTCTTGTCCTGGTAAGAACCTGCAAAAATCAACAAGCTACTGCTTGCTGATTTGAGCTGCAACACACTCAACAAAGTTATGAAATTTTTGTTTTTAGGCAGAAATTTCGTGCATACCAAAACCAGAAAATTGTAATGATTAAGTGACCAATCTGAGCATGTTATATACCAAAAACTGAATCTGAAAGAATGAGGAAGAGGGACAGAGAATGTTAGTGAAGTGTAAGTGAAGATGAGGGTACATTCGTCCTTGAAGCTATCCCAACAACTTCATAGAGGTGATCGGCAAAACTTAAACCAAAAGTGAGATGGAACAACAGATAATATCCTGCATGCATAGACAATACAACATAGTTTCTGTTATATAAGCATGCACAAAATATATAGATGGGCAACTACACTATTGCCTCACCTAGTCTAGTAATCTAATTTACTTGAGCAACTATTTACCAAAACACATAAAGATTTAGAATGATATCACCTCACAATAAGTGGCACATCTAGACTAATCTTGAACGCCACAGTTTCCTCCAAAGCAATTTCTGTTTTATTAAATGGGAAGAGGTTGTAGCATCAATGATGCTACAATCTCTTCAAAAGCATCAATGATGCTACAATCTCTTCAATTCTACAATCTCTTCAAGAGCCAAGACCAATGAAGCAATGTGAAAGTAATGAGAGAGAGAGAGAGAGAGAAGGATGGGAAGAATTCTGTAGCATAACAATACTGTGAAGAATGATCTGAAAAGAGGGAGTAAGGGGTCTCTTAAATAGCCTCGAGAGACCAAGAGACCCCTCTTGGATCACTGACAAGTGTCATAATCCAAGCCAAGGGTGAACTCAAACTGAAGAAGGCAAAAGATTTTAGGTTAAGGGCGAATTTGGCAAGTGAGGAAAGAAAGATGGGTGAAATGGCAAAGCAAAGAGGACGTATTGGCCAAGAAGAGGGCCACGATTTGCTTTGAAAGCAAGATTCCTCTTTAATCTTTGATGTTTCCACTTTCACACTAGAGAGGGGACGCAAGTATCAAGGAAAGCGTGAGCTTTCAAGGAGGTTGGCGTAAGCTTAAGGGAGGAAGCGAAGTTGGTAAGAAAAGACAAGGAAAGGTGGCCACGAATTGGTCAAAGGGAAGACCTACGTGAAGATTCAAGGTAAGAATCCTTTTTAATTTGGAGTTTCCATTATACAAAGCGTGAGTTTAATTTAGGAAAGGTGTGAGTTTTTGTGGAGTGTGGGGGAGTATGTATGACACACTCCCAAGGTGAGGTGTCAGCCTAGGAAAGGCGCACAAGATGAAAGATGGACCCACGCTCCATTTCAAGGTGAGTTTCCAGCAAATCGTGTGACCTTTCCATCCTTTTGTGAGAGAAAGCGTGAGGTAAGAGGAACACGTGAGGATGTGGGAGGATGTGTGCTTGGAGTGTGGATTCCATACTCTAAGTGGGATGATGGAGCTAAAGGAGAGGCACACTTGATGAAGGAGGGGCCTACCACTCAACTAAATGTGATTACTAACTCTCATGTGGGTAAGGGTGTACGTGAGTTCAAAGGGAAAAAGATTTAAAGGTGACTTTAATTAAAAGTGGGTTTAAGGGGTAGGTAAAGGTTAGGAATAGGTTAGGTGGGTCCCTCTCATCATTAATGCCACTTATTTCACTTGATTTGGACCATTATTACAAAATTTACATTTTCCCATGTTTTGGGTTTGGCAATTAAAATCACCGTTTTCCGAAAAAACTCCTAAGTGGACAAACAACCTAGCAAAACTTGTCCGATTGAGTTGAAACTTGGTCCATGGGTGTAGGGGGTCTCATTAGCTTTCTTTTGAGTAGAAATACCCCTATAAAAAATCCCAGGACCTAAGTTTTACATTAATTACTCAGAATTAATTAATTAATTAATTCCAAACTTTATAAAAAACCTAGCTAGACTTGACGGAATTCCGCGAAATTTCGTGTGCTTTCTTACATGGTCATTTACAACATTCCTAAACACTAGCTACCTAGGAATGACTTCATTAAAACGCCTTTCACCACTTTGGAGGATTTATTAGGTGGGAGTGAAAAACTCAAGGGAGATTAACTCGGCTGGTTAGGCCACATTATCCTCCCGAGGATAAAAAACACTCAGTGAAAGGAACTCTCCTAATGAAGAAACCCTAAGGCAATTGACGTAACATGATCCATGTAGACCTATTACATTATAAACCCGCGCAGGGGTGCGGTAATCCCGCGTACAAAATTGTGTGCTGGAGCAGAAATTGCCCTGTAGAACCAAAAATTCTTCAACATGTTTGCATCTGTTGATGCATATCTTCATGCTATATGGAGTTGACCCCCTAGTTGAAGAGGCGGTCAACAACACCCACATGGAGGAATAAACAATTCTAATTTAATGTTGAGTTTAGAAGGGGTTCCTAAACTCACTCATTAGACTCTTATAAAAGGAAAGGTAATGTGAGGTGACACTAATCACATCTCATTGCGACATTATGGAGTTGGCATAAGTGAGTGAACACTTGTGCCAAGGAGATTGGGAGGCAAATTTCAACAAAGGGAAATTCTTCACTTTGGCAAATTTGGCCTAGGGTTTCTGGACTTTCTGTTTCTAATTTTTCTAGCCAAGGAGGAGGTCGTACGTGTGAGGGAAAAGAAGCTGCATGTGTGATACGGACATGTTGCACATGCGAGTAGGGACAAGATGCATGTGTGAAGGTATAGTTGAGCAGGCAGGACCATACAATAGGGTGATGTCAGCGGCCATACAACAAGGTGACGTCAGCAAGGCCGTAGAACAAGTTTGCAAGTTGGAAGGGTTTTTTCGAAAATTTGCTTAAGTTGTAATTTGCTGGGAGGACTGTTTTTGTCCTTGGAATTTCTCAATTAGAAAATTTTACTGAACAAAAAATTGTGTCTCGTGTATGGAATATTTCTCTATGATCTTTGTGCTTCCGCTGTAATTTTCTGTCATAATTTCAGTGTAAAATTATTCAGTGATAACAGCCCTAGTTTACTGTTTGAGGTCACTTGGAAGTAATTTTCAAATCTGAAATTGAGTGCATTAATTGCCCTAAAAATTTGACAAGTAGGCCTTGGATATGTTGAGACTTCATCACTAGATGAGTTTTCATCTTAATCCTTTAGCTATTGATTTGTCAGATTCAAGTTTTGTACCATTTGTTGATTCATCAAGTGATGATATGTCAAATCTCGAATTTATCACTTCAGATGATTCTTTTACTACGGAGTTGTAGGAACCACATCTTGCACCTTTCGTTCACCTAACATTAGGGTCTTCACCTTCCATTTTTCAATGATATCGACATCCTAATCATAGTGATCAAAGGTCGTCATGCCCTTTTTCTATGTATTAGAATTCCTATGCTAGTAGCACTTCTTACCAATCTTTATTTAAAAAGGTATAAATGGCAGAATCTCAGAATGGTGTTGTCTACTAGGGTTTTTTTGGGTTGGATTAATGATTGGTCATGGTGGCATTTCAGCGGTTATTTGAGGTCTTCATATCAACTGTGTTGTCGACAACAAAACATAACAATACTCATTGTTCTACTTGATTGATTGACTATAACAACTGTCTAGTTCTTGATCTACATGATTGGAGCATTCTTCTTGATTGTCAACACCTACAATGACATCAGATCATTATTATTGCTGATGGCTGAATCTTACAACTTTGTTGGATCACTTCCAGTTTCAACATGCTTTTGCTGTATTCTATGTCTTTTTGGGGAGACTATTCTTTTATAGCATTACGGATTTATATTCTTTCTTTGATGATTTTTGCATAGACTCGTTTAAATTTAAATAGTCTCCTTTTGTTTTTTTCACTGATTCCAGAACGGTTCATGGGAAGATGCTATCTTTGATGAAGTTCCTACTCATGATCTGCTAGGATCTTTCCCACTGCTTATTATAGATGATCCCCAATGTGTTTCAGTGGATCTTTTCCCATTGGATACTGGAGTGAGATATATGGCATTCAAGGGGGATGTGATGTAAGACCTTCTCTATGTCACCCCTATTCAACATTAAAGGGGGATGTGAATCTTATGATGTAATGTCTTCTCTCTGTGGTCCTCTATTCAGATAAAGGGGGGATGTTGAAAATAGGGTTGTAATATTCATTTTAGTCCACACCTGACATTATATTAAATTGGGTATTTATCCACCCACTCTCATTTTCAGCCACAACTGACATTCTATTGTGTTGGATATTTATATAGCCACTCTCATTTATGGCAATGCTTGACCTTATATTGTGCTGGGTATTTATGCACCCACTTTCTTTTTCAGCCACAACAGAACTTATTTTGAGTATTGATCCACTCTCATTTGTATTCATAATTTTTCTCCCTGTGCCCCTATTCATCTTGAGTGGGGATGTGATATATGAACAATGGTGTGATGTATTGTTGTCAACTGTCTATTGTTTGCTCATGGTAAAACCAACTAAATAGTATCATGTTGTATTAGACTAAAGGTGCCATATATTATTTACTTTTGTGTCATTCAAGGTAATAGATTTCTACTATTATAATATATTGCTATGTATTGTTAATAGCTTATCTATATTTGTATCAAAGATGAGCGCTAGACAGTATGATGTCTTTGCTAACAAAGGGTCATTTTCTTTAATTGATTTTAGAGTGTAATAATATTCTTTAAAAGCAAATCGTAGCTTGCATTGGGTACACATTAGACAATGGGGCAATGTGTCTAGTTGATTGGAGAAATGACCACCTCATAATATGCATCCAATCACAACATAATTGTATCATATAATGTCTATGCTCTATGGAAGAAATGGTGCTAGTATTTATTTTCTTTGATTTATAAGTAGAGGATGATTCAATGTGTAGCACAAAGTCATAAATTTAAAATGCATTGAAGTGATTCCCTTGCTTTCTATCGACTATCTTATTTTGCACAGTGATCACAAACCTGTAAGTGCAACATTTGGATTGACTGCATATGCTCTTCCTTCTTCAAACTCGGGCGTCTCGAATGATTCCGATGACAAGAGATGGCATGTTCGAGTATGTCAATTCTTCTATGTCCCTTTTTGATATGATGATTCTATAGAGAACTACGTTCTTTGATCATGGTCTAGATTACAAAACTAATACATTGTTTAAGCAAATGTACATGACCTTTTGTGCTTGCTGAAATGCAATAGATTTTTTCAAAAATCGAGTTTTTTGACAAGTTAATAAATACTCAGTTTTAACCCTTTACTAATGCTGTAGCTCGTTTTTTTTGTTAAGCAACTAGTTCAATAGAAGTGAAACCACTAAAATATAGACAAGAGGCAACTAGATTCATCATTTTACACATTGTCCATATACAATCATTGTTGGATAAAAGTGCACCTAACATCTTTGTAAGTATATGGCCACAACACAATATCTATTCACTAGGATTTCTAAGCTGTAAGATTGGCTTCCAAAAATACTTTCTCAAGAGGAACTCTAGAGTGATGGACCTAAGATTTCTTGTCATTATTTACTTATGTCTAATGGGTTTATCCTATGCATGAATGTTGTTGAGGTTCTTGTCCTCACTCTTAATAAGCTCATGAAGCATCTGATGATTGGATTGCATTAAAGTCCCGACAAAGTGAGCTTTGACATATATTGTAATGGAATTATCTAGTTGTTTCTTACATTAAAATTGATGAGCACTTTCCTTTTCTTTGTTTGGAAAATAAGCTAGAGGCCTAATCCATTAATCAAAATTGTATATTTCTAGTATTAGAACTTAGCTATGTATACGTATTAACTTTTAAGTAACAATTAGAATGGTTATTTTATGTTTATTGGAAAAAAATTCATAATTTTGTTCATTAAGAAAAGGAATTACATTCTGTACATGCTGATAACATTGCAAAAGTATCCAAAAGGATCATGTAGGTGTCTCATTTACCACGTACTGTGCCTATATGTTTTGCTACAAAAAATGAATATCCCTATTCCAAAATCTTCAAAAATATGTTCTAGAAGGTCTGAGTACTTATCTGATAAAAAAAACATCTAAACTGTTCATACCATTTCAGGTATCAGTTCCCCACTGGTTCACATTATACATTCTAAATGAACATCCTTTCAATGCCCATCCCAAAACAGGTCTGTCGACTTGAAGAGAATAAGAAAAAACAGAAAACAGCTGAAGGTCATCATGAAGAACTGCGAGGACTGCCTCTGAATAAAGGATATGAGTGGAGATCTCCTGCAATATAGTGCCATCCTTAGACTCTTTTCCATGAACATAAACCAGCATCCAGTAGGAGGCCTTCCTTTGAGAGCTTGTCCGCTTCCAAATTAAGCGCTCTGAAAACATGCATAGATGATATGTGATTAAACACAGAAAGAGAATTCTTCACTTCATCAAAGATCGGATTTAAAAACAATTTGACATTCTAATCTGATATGTCCCATTTTATAACCACTTGAGAGTCCCCAAAAACTGAAAATTCTCAACACCTTTTTCATCTGCAAGTTTTCAACGGGCCTTTAGAGCAGAGAGTTCAGCGAAGTTGTTAGACCCCCCTCCTAAACCAGCTTTTGAAGCAAATGAAATGGGTCTCATTAAGAAAAAAGATGCCACCAAGCCCCACAAAGAGGAGGGGTACCCCTTGGCTGGCACCATCAAAGTACCCCCATGCCCACATCAGTCAATAATAGGGTGACAAATTTGACTTTGAGGAGAGGGGAGGAGAGGAGTTGGGATCAGCTTTGCAGTAATTCCAAGATAGCCTTCTCTTGAGCAGCACACTGAAAGGGAGGGAGAAATCTATCTTCAAAGATACTAACATTGCGGGCCAGCCATATACCTCATGAAACAATAATGGGCATGGCTATAAATTTTTTTAGTTCATGCTTTTGAAGCCAATGCGTGAAGCATTCAGCCACAGATCCCCCTTGCCAACCATTCTTAGTCCCTCTCAATGAGTCCATATCTTCCCATACTTCCTTTGAATAAGGACAGTGGATTAGTAGATGTGTGAGAGATTCCTTATTTTTACAGAGAGCATCTACTTGGGCCTTGTTTCCTTCCTTATGCACACCTACTAACGTGGAGAAGTCTCCAACCCACTTGGTGTGTCCTTGGAGACACAAACCTAAGTCTAGACCCACTGTCACCTTGATCTAGACCTCTTCTATCTAGGCTCACTCCTAGGGAAGCCAAGGAGGGTAGACCCTATTAAACTATGTGAAGTTTGATTAATGATCTAAGAGTTAATTGAGTTAATTATTAAGAAAACCCAACCCAAAGACAGGCAGCAAATGCAAAAGTGCAGATCCTTTAATGATGAGCAAACCCTTTATTTATAGAACAATTAGACCAGTGCCTAAAGATTACCAAAAATGATTAAATGAGATATACAACAATAGTACAATTATACAAGAATGAACAATGTTACGAGATATCCACAATAGATATGAAAACTAACTTTACACTTAGACAAATTATATTCAAATAAATAAAGAATGCTAGAAATAAGAAAGCTTTGAAACAAGTATTCACATGAAAAAGAAATGCTTGAAAGTAAACTGCTTGAGAAAGTAACTTGCTTGAAAAGTAAATGTTGTGAGAGAGTGTGTAGGTCGATTTTAGCAAGTTTTAAGTCTCTCTTGAATTAAGGAGAAATTTAATGTGAAGGATGCAAGCCTAGACTATGTGACTGCCCCTAACTCTTACCCCTTCAACCAAAAGGAAGTGTTGGGTGCTTAAGAAGAAGAACAAACAAGGTTCTTTCCTAGCTCCACAGGTCAAATCCAGAATGCTTGGGCGGTCAAGCAAGGAGGACATGTATTTCCGTGAAATCGACCTCGACTTCAACCCCTTGTAGCCTCCCAAGTCACCCTTTTTGGTGGTAGAAGCAATAATAATTTGGGTGCCTAATTAATCTAGCCTCTCAATCCTTTGCCCTTTCTTACTTACCCAAGATCCAAATAGTGGCAAGGGGAGGGAATACGGGGCAAAGGCGTGTTAGAATATAATGGATGTGCTCGTTTTACCATTGACAATATCATTATTGTCACCCAACCATAGGCCGAAGCCACCCTCCGAGCACCTTAACCTTGACAGAGAATCACTCCGAAAGAAAACCCTAGGCTAGATAGCCAAACAAAGGGTAGCGCAACTTTCCTCAAGGATAGCGCACCAACAAGAGCTAATTAGATAGTCCAAACCTTAACCAAGAGATAGTCCAAGCCAAACGTGATTTGCTAGCTGTAGTAGCTGCAATGGCAACTCTCCTCCAAACCTGCGCACAAAACTGGGCACTATAGTGCGCACAAGTGCTTCTCTGCAATTCTGAGACTGCCTGCCAGAATGAAGACTGGCCTCTTGTATTTATAGTAATTCTGGCTAACTGCCTGGGACGACTTCTCATTCTGGGTATCTGTCTATTCAATATATATTATTTCTTCTGGCCGACTTCTTCTCTTGGAGGCTAATAACCTAATACAAGTTATCCTTTTGAGCCGACATGTCTTTTAGGGTTATTAGCCAACTCGTTAGGGTTTCTTCTTTCTTCTTGGAGTATTCTATTCTCGTCAGGTTTACACGTGGAGGTAAATACCTCCCGCAGCTACCATAATATCAACACTCCCTCCTAGCTAGGGAGGTATTACAAGTAATGGTCTTGAGCACAAACATACCATTCACCCGGTACCATCAACATAGTCGTCTAGACTATCTCATGATTAGATCATGAGCACCATCATCACTATCAGTGTCATCAGCTGCATCATCTCTCGGAACCATACTCTATCTGAGTAATCAG
>SNQJ01S0178406.1:27821-38628 GCA_010110895.2 Picea sitchensis | reverse complement strand
TGTAGATATGGAAAAATGAGGCCTCCTCGAACATAGATTTTTTCTCCAAGCATAGTGCCATGATTGGCTCCAAAGAGTATGACTCCATCCCCACATATTTTTGGCGAGCCTTGATAATCTCCATCAAAGAAGTCCCAAGGCTTTGTGAAATCAATACGGGGCTCATGCAATAACCTTTGGAATTTAATATTAATATTAATATCAAAATTGATGCCCAAAATATTTTTTTATTTTTTTTCTAAATAAATTTTGGCCGTCGCATATCCGACGACAGCTGTTATATATGCGACGGTTTTGCTATATAAACAACGAAAAGTTGTCGTCGCATATCCGACGACAAATTTTATATATGCCACGGTTTTTCCATATAGACAATGGAAAGTTGTCGTCAAATATCCGACGACAACTTTTATCTATGCGACGGTTATGCTATATAAATAACGGAAAGTTGTCATCGCATATGCGACGACAACGATTATCGATGCGACAATTTTGCTATATAAACAACGGAAAGTTGTCGTCGTCGATTCGACGACAACTTCTATTGTTTGCGTCGGTTTAGCTACATAAACAACAAAAAAGTTGTTGTCGAATATGCGACGACGACTCTCTATTGATGCGTCGGTTTAACTATAAACGTTGTTCTCGCAATATAGACAAAAAGTTGGTTTGAGATTGTTTGCCTATATCGTCGCTTGTGCGACATTTTCTCAAGTTCGTCGCAAATGCCACGTCACCTAAACTGATGTTTCAAAGACTCCAAATTCGTTTCCATATCAACGACATAACGTTGCATAAGCGTCGAACCAACCGTCGCAAAATGGACGAAATGTGCTAGTGTCTTGTCCTTAAACAAGCCTATCCTTCCTAACAAAGGTACCACAATGGGCTTCCCCAAAACTTCCCAAGTTTCTTCTGTCATAATGTTCACTTGTGTTTCTTCATCCAAGACTATACAATCTATGTCGAAGTCTTTTACTTTTTCACTTATGCGTTGTTTTGCTTTCAGGATTTTTGGTAAACTGACATCTTTATGAACATCCATCGTTTCTTTCAACAGTAATAACGTAGTCTGGACTTCCTCTGACCCTTTCTCTTTATGAATTTCTATCATGCCCTTAGTCTCTTGACTTTTTTCATATTTTTCTTGTCTTATGTTCATCCCTTCAACTTTAGCAATAATCCTTGGACAATACTCAACCTCATGTCCAACAACATTAGAACAAAGACAAATAGGGCCTACCTCAGGAAATTCCTTGGAAAGATGTCCTGGCCTTCTGCAATTATAACACAAAGTCAATCCTCTCTTTATCTTAAATGTTCCCCAACCTTTTATGTACCGCGCACTTCCCCTAGGATCATAGTGTTGGACCTGCAATCTGCAAAAAAAAAATCTAGGTTCCTGCATCCACTTATTAGTCTGAAAACTCTTTCTATGCATACGAATTACATATCTTTCTTCATTTCCATTAAATTTACTTAAATCAACTCTTTCTTTCAACTGCGCCCTAGCCTCCAGACTAGGACATAATCTATCAAACATACTTAAGTTCATGCTTTCAAAACAAAAATTTTCACTTATCTTTCTCTTGTCAAAGTACAAAGCTTGCTTCTTTAGGAGCATACCTCTTTTCTTCAGATCAGCTTACTTTCTTAGCACAAAGCTTTGCAAGTCAAGTAGAGTAATACGCACTTCAGCAACAGATCTACACACATAGCTTCTCTTTTTCTTTACTTCAGTTCCCAACAATCACAGTTTCAGGTCCCAACAACAAAACCATTTGTTGGCACAAGGGCAGACCCAGGGTTCAATGCTTAACAGTGCACCAACAAAACCCCAACTATCGGCCCTTTTCGGCAACACCTGCGAAGCAGGTGAAGTCTCACCCGAGGTAGAAGCAGGGGGGGTTACGCAGGTGTCTGTAACTAGGCTCGGACACAGATATGTGATAGAGTACTTCACAGAATATTATGTTAACGCTTAGGAAGTGATATGCATTAGTTTATTAACCCTATTAACACCGTAGAGCATAATAAAAAATAGATCGGCGCATAAACAACACGTGATAATATACCCTGAGCACTTAGCAATTAGCATTATAAGTTAAATCTAGCATTCATTTACCCTTAACACAAGTAAAGTACTTAAGCAACAAAGGATCTATCTATTACACACCATAATCAAAGCACTAAGCAGATTCATAACAGAAATAGCACAGCACAAAGAAAACCATGGGACACCAGATCTACGTGGTTCACCCTAGGGTGGGGCTACGCCCACAAACCGCTTTGCCTCTTTATTATTCGCCAAGATCTTACATTCAGTCACTCCTATGCACTGAGCCACATAGTCGAGCTTCACACAAGACATGCGATTTGCGCACTAAGAACTAGATCCTCCTTCTTCACCTTCCAAAACTATGTCAACTGCATAAAGCCCCAATATCTTACAACACTTAGCACCTGTTAAAAAATCGCAGTGGAGCACAAAGCCTCGACCACATACACTATGCGCACAAAGAAACTCGAACTACTTGCCTTCACTACTTCTACAATACATTCTTCTTTATTTATATTTTAAAAACCCTTACAATAAGGCCTAAACATGGGAAAACCCCATGGGCCAACATCCCATGAACCCGTTACAAAACCCTAGAGGACCCTTTATTGGGTCCACATAACCCTCAAAGTCAGTGAGATCCACGATCTCAGCTCCACCTGGGCACTCCTTCCTCGACTAATGTGTATAAGTCCAAAAGTGGGTCAAATATGACCAAAGTTTCCCCAAAACGTGTTTGAGGGACAACACACATCCATAGGGATGTCCATATCTCTATCTCATAGGAGAACCACACTCACTAGTTCTTAACCACTAAGATCAAGTTCACTTGTGCTCATCCACATGCACCCAACTCATGGGAATTCACACGTTCACCTTGTGCTCAGCCACATGTACTTTCAACTCAATAGATCTCCTTTCTCATTGCATTACACAAGAGAATCATCTGAAGTTCTTCTCAACTCTCTGTAAAGAGGAGGCCATCACTATGTTCCAGTTCTATCTCAGATAGGAAGCACACACCCATCTTAGGGGCTCTCTCTCAGGTCGACTCAACCAGTCTATGTCCTGGAGGATGTCTCACACAACTGTAATCATCAACAACTTCAACCAAAGAGCTTCATCCACATGCCCGAAAAATTAAGCACAACAATTTGCATGAAGGAATGACTAACATACCTCATGGTGGCAATGGCTTACCATCTCCCATACTTTGGGTTGCTTGAATGTGATGAACTTTGGTTCATTTGTGTTGGGAGGAAAATGAGCGGGGTTGCTAGGATGTCATCTGTGGACATGTTCATCATCATCATCATGGTGTAGATCATGTTCTTCATTGTAGTCCTCGAGACATGATCTCCTCCATTTACCCCTAGGCATGGGGGGGTAACATATGAATCCAACATGGGGACATGTGCTCACCGTAGAGCACAAGAGAACCTCAACATCTCTAGTCATCCAAGACTTGCAATCTTGCGTCAACTTCAACCAACAAATCACTTTAGAAGTATCTTCCAATGGTTGCGATCCACTAGTTGTTGGTGATAATCCAAAACCATGCTGAAAAGAAAAATTTCCGTAGCTACGGAATGATAAAACAAAAATTTTAGTGATAAATGCAATTTCCTAACATGTATTCATTATGTACAAATGTGAATGCAACATGTATATAAGAAGATGAAAACTATGTTATCATGAATGCATGATGCAAGATATGTATACAAATGAAATGCAAGATGCAAGTTCCCTAACCTATCTACCCTAAACTATGTTAGTTAAAGAAGTCAAGTCTCTTCCCCATGATGGGGATTGAGGAGGGACCCACTAGAAAGTAGTGGATGCCTCCTCCCCTGCAATGTGGATAGGTAGTAGGAGTCATTGACAGACTTCTTCTCAATCTTGAAGGGACCAAGCCAAAATTTCTCAAATTCCTCAAGGGTATTGGCTTGGTCCTTCTGTGTATCCCACTCTAAGTCCAAATCTCCTTATTTGTAATCCCCTCCTTTAAGGTCAAACATTTCTTGTATCACCCTGGTGTATTGTCTTGAGGGAGGGGGGTGAGATTATGTTGTAAGAACATCATCCTAGATCGGTCTAATCAACAATTATTTATCATCTTTCTTCAATATTTTGATGGAGCCAATTTCTTTGTCTTTGTACCTGTCTAGTTCTTGTTGGTAATATTCCCTTTTAGGTTGTTCTGTGGCATTAAAATCTTCTTCTTGGGTGAAAGGAAGGTCATCTTGGAAAAAGTCTGGAAGAGATTTCTTGAGTGCTTCAGGGAGTTTCTTTGTTTCAAGGTCAAGGTCAATCTCTTCAACATGGTTCTTTTCCATGGTTAAGTTGGGTAGGTGGGAATAAGTATCATCATCCATAGGTATTAATAGTGTAAGTCAAATCCATTTGTAATGTACCACCCAACATTGCAACAAACTTCATAGACAAAATAATTCCCCAAACATATGGGACATCTATGACCACAATGTCCATTAGGAAAACTATATTGAGATATAAATCAAGGCGGACCTTCACATTGTGGTGAACCAACCTGATTCACTATGTAAATATCCAAAATACTTGGAATATAAAGATATCCATTTAGGATAATAATAATATATAAAATATATGAGTAAAATATGAAATCTGAGATGATTGATTACAATGAAATGAGGGCCATATATACCCACGTAAGGGGTGTCCTTTCATTAATAGACGTGTCTTTTGGATAAGACATGTCTTTTCATTATGATGTATTAATTATTATTATTTAATGATTATTTATTTATATCTATATATTTTATATATTTATGTTTGTTACATAGCCTTCCCCTTTAGAAATGCTTTGTCCTCAAAGCATGTTTATGGAGAAGCTTATGTCTTCGTTCTGCTCACAATGTCTTCACATGATTCTTTGTTTTTGGTGTGGTCAAGATTGATGATACGAGACAGTGTGAATGACGAAGAGTTGAACAGAACTGTCGAATTGTGAAAGGATCAGACCATCCTAAATCAATCTTTTGTGGCATGTTTATCTTCCACGATGAATGGTTATCATGATACTGAATTGAGTTGGTATCAATATTTTTCGGATGATAAGTTAGTCGTTCATGTCTTGAATGACATTGATATTCTGACTAGTTAAGATATATGCTCGTATGATTTGGATGTCGATAAGGATTTCTTATAACTTGATTTTTCTTTATCATACTTGTATCGTTTTCTTCTTTTAACTTCGATATATGATTTTATTCACGCACCGATGTCGCCTTGTTAATGGTTGAATTTCGATTAGTAAGTATACCCAGAGCTTTCGTCATTACTCCAACATCCCTATATGTTTTTTCTTCAACTGGATTGGCATCTTCTTGAGCTTTAATGTCTGCATTTTCAAGTTTCTCTTCTTTCAACTTTCTTATTTTTTCTAGTAGCTTGTGATTGAGGTTCTTCAAATGAGAATGTTCTTCATTTGTTTCCGATAGGTCCTTCTCGAGATATTGATTCTCTTGTTCCAACTTCTAAACACATTGTTTTTTATCCTTTGACTTGGTGATCTGTGTAAGTAGTTTTTTACTGTGTTCTTTTAACAAGAAATTTCTTCGTTTTTATCCTTGATAATTTCGTAAAATTCTTTATGCATCCTTGATATTGACTTTTGATTTTCTTGAAGGATCACCTTCGAGATATACTTAAAGTCTTTTGAGGAAGGTATTATTGATTTTGACCTCATTGTAATGTCCTGGAATGTCTTCATTTTCTTTTATAGGAAAACGTAAAAAAAAATCTTTGTGTTTAAGATTAAGTTACCTAGTTTTCCAAACCAGAGTAACCCGAGAATTATGTCAACCTCATTTTTATACATAGTTGCAATTTTGAATTGGGATATATCTTCATAATCATCAATTATTACTAGCAAGCCCTTAATTCCATATTGTGTTTTGTGAAAAATATCTCCCTTTTCAATTATATTTGACTCTTGAATTACTAATTGATTTCTCAATTCAATGTTAATGTAATTTTCATTATGGTCCAAGCTGATAACGATGTTAACTTCTCTTCCTTCAATACTCCCCTTTAATGTAGACAACCCGTAACATAAGATTGGATAATCTTCATGAGTAAATCTTCATTTTTCCTTACTAGACTCCATTTCGCTCATTTGATTATTATCAATAATTTACGATAAATAATTTCTTGAATATAAAAACTTATTACCCTCTTTGTTAATAATTGGTGCACTTCTTCAATATCCTTTTATTTTAATTAATCAAAAACTTATATATAATATATAAATCATCCTTTATTATTATTATTATTTTAAACTTATATCTTAAAACTTCCTTGATATATTATATATATTTATATATATTTTAAGGAAGTTTATATATATATATATATATATATATATATATATATATATATATATATATATTCCACTTCACTATAATATGCTTAACTTAGGGAGTTTTAATTATCTTGAACCTTTAAAAAGTACTTTTATATTTTTCCACTTAATATTAACTTCCAATATAAAACCTTTTTATTTTTCTTGATTGAAACTTTAAAATATAATAGTATATTTTTCTTTTAACTTTTCCTTCCACTTTATAAATATTTACACTATACTTTATTTCTTGAATTAATGGTGTATTTCCTTCGAACTTTTGTGCAGCCTTCTAATACCACGTGGAATGAAACCCTTCGAATACGACGACCACACGATTTTCAAATTGCGTTGGATCAAAGTTTTTGGATGTTTCGAACTGCCAGGGTTATGTTGCTTGTAGCGGCTTTTTAATTTGGATAATAATACGAAATAGCCACGGGCCTAAGTTTATTTGCCAGAAGTAAATATTAAAATGGTCGACCAACTCTATTTGGATTATTTGCTGCCACCAACAACTTGCTTCCTTTCTTCATATACTATATCAATGAATTGGGCCACATGCTCCGAATATATTTCGCACTAGGGTAATGGAAATAAATTTAAATGTGGCCAAAGGGTAATGGTTTTGTTGTCAAAGGAAACAAATTTGACCAAGGGTTTAGTGGCCAAAGGTTGGGATAAAAAACAAGTCTCTGATATTATTATCCTCAACTTCTAGGGATAACTAAGGAGATGATGTCTCGAGGCCCTCAAGTTGTATACACGGAGTATCGAGAGA
The DNA here is from genome assembly GCA_010110895.2 of Picea sitchensis. Lineage (NCBI taxonomy): Eukaryota > Viridiplantae > Streptophyta > Pinopsida > Pinales > Pinaceae > Picea > Picea sitchensis. Next base: position 31,407 of record SNQJ01S0178406.1, on the reverse strand, counting down.
TAGCTTGACTAGCAGTGTCCACTTGCACAAACAGAGACCCACCTCACCACCACAGCTCCAGGATCATCACGATGGTATCCACCACATTAGCTGGCTTCCAGAAGACATTGGGTCTTGCTCCATGAGTTACAAGCCAAGTGTTATGGTGAGTGTCATTTCAATATTTGAGACATTTAAGTTTGTTGCATTTATTACTACTTTTGATTATGTAACGCTTACTTGGACATTGTGCTCTTTGCCCTGTTTCACTTTGGTGGTTGACATTGCGCCCTAGTAAGTGGGTCACCCTTAGGAATAGGTTTACTACTGGTAGGTCCTCTTGACAAGTCACCGTGCCATTCATGACCATACTTGTCACTTTCCACACTTCATCCCCTCATCTACTTACCTTCTGGGATTTTCGGGTGTACTGAACCAAGAAGGGGTTTTCCCTCATTTCATGGGAAGAAGGGGTTGAAGGCCCAGAGGCTTGTAGCTGGCAAAAGATAAAATCCAAATCATTAACCTTTTATGTTCTCCCAAGGATCCCGAGGACAATGAAATGTCTCTCATAAGAAATTGATGGGACCCGTAAAAAAAAAAATAATAACAAAATTCCAATCAGGATGGAGCACGTGTGGGCACTATTTTATTGCTTAGGTAGAAGCCCCACACATGTTCTCAACTTGTGGAAGCATGATGTGACTAGGGTAGAGTCAAGGTGGGCACAATTTTTCATGCTTAGGTAGAAGCCTCACCTTGGATTCAACCTAGAAACATCCTAAAAGAATAAAAGGCAATAAATGGGCTTGGAAAAAGGTTGCATTGAAAACAAAGGTGCAACACACCCTCTATAAAATCACCCATAAATGAGACACTACAACCCCTTGTATGTCATGAACCCCATGCCAAAAAGTTTTCCCCCATCCATGACACCTCATCCACATGACTTAGAAGGAGGTCCCCTTGGGAAACACCCCTAAACTTGAGGTATGATTTACCCAATACATCGTTTTGTCAACCCTCCCATACCTAAACTTGGAAAATTGCATAGGGTCTTTGAGCATTGGTTTATTTTGATGAGGTGGTTTGGATGTACATGCTTACATGGCTCTTTTATTTATTTGATTTACTCATCATGATGCATTTGACTTGAGATCCTTGGAGGGCGTATCCATTTGTCTTTGCAGGACCCAGCTGGTGGATAGTTTTGGAGGAACAAGCCTACCTTGGGCTTCCATGGAGCTTGAAACCCACAAGTTGGATACCAGGTCCCACATGTTGGATGATGAAGATATGCCTTTGGAGTCCTAGAAGACATCATGGATGACCTAACCTATCCCCTACCACCCAAACTATTTTCCTAAGAAGACCAAAACATCACCCTTGAGGGCTTGATGTCATACTAGGGCTAGGGTTTGGTGGTTGTTGAGGACACTTGGAACATTTTGAAGGAAGGAAGCCATGGATCATAGAGAATAGGCTTGGATCGAAGACACTTGGCCTTCGAAGGCCTAACTCAACCATCTACTACTCAACGACTTGACCTAAAGTGCCAAGAGTTACCCAAAAGGAGGGTGACATATGTTTTAGGGTTTCTTTTATGTGAAAAGTATGAATTAAATAATGTTATTTTGTAAAGAGTCAAGATAAGGGCTATTGACCCCTTATCTTGTGTTTTACCCTAAATTATGTGGATAAACTATGTTTTAGATGATTTGTATAAATAGAGGTCACCTCTAATTCATTTTTATCATAACTCTCCCTCTTGTGAGAGGATACTTGGATGAAATTTACACCCTACTTGGGCAATTCTCTTCATCTCTCTTGGTTACACTCTCTTGTAATGATTTTTCTTATGCTATTGGATGGATAAGTGATGCACTATCTCTCTTGGAGTACTTTTCTTGCTTTATGGTGGATATTTCTTGGTTAAAGAAAGAATTTATCTTGTTCATGCTTGCACTAGGTAAGGAATCCATCTTGTTACTTCTTTTCTTGGTTACAAGTCTAATTTTCTAAGCTTCTTGGGGAGTATAAGTGCATACAACCCCACCAATGCCATCATTTTGTCTTGAAATAAGTTTTTGCATAAAGGAATACTAGGAGGAGTAAAAGGGTTTACACCCTCCTAAGGTTTTCCTTAGCTAGTTTTGCTTAAATTTGGGAGTAAAAGGGATTACACCTCCAAGGAGGTAGCACAACTAGCTCTTTCTCTTTTAAAGACTCCATAACCCAATAGTTTAAGGCACTAATCTCTTGCATTGGAGAAATTAATCATTGCATTGAGATACGTAGAACTACGAGATATTGGAATTATTCAAGTTGGAATTCTTCTACATGTTATAAGAATTTTTGTGCCCTAAGAGCGTCCTCTTTTAGACAAACAATTTGTTGTTGTAATAAGTTTAATGCTAAAGTCAATAGGGTTGCAACAAAACCTAAACACTTTCTTGAATAACTCACAATTCAACCATCAAAAGTTGTTAATATTCTGCCCCTACAATCTACTAATCCTAGTGCACTTTTTGGGTGGATTTCTTGCAAGTTTTGATGGTTGGTTTTTCTGTTGTAACAACTTGTTTGCTACAGCCAGAAGGCTGAATAGTATCTCTGCAATACCTTTTTCTTACAACCTTATTTCAATGCTAAAGTCTCATGCTATTTTACTTGAGTTGTGCTAGTATTTTCATAGTTTCTCTCTTGCATTTTTTACGTGAATTTTAGCTTCTTATCTAGCAACTTTATTGATTGTTTCTTGCTGATATATATCTCTGTTGACTGATACAAATAGGGCCAACAAGATTAACTTGCTTTTCCACGTAACATATATCTCGTATAGTTGGATTTTCTTATGTTTTGGGCAAGTACTACCATCAACCACAAGTGTTTGAACTCCTTGGAAACCATTAACTACTATCGAGACTTGTTTCCAACCTTCTTTCCATATAGCAACTTGAACTATAGGGGAATCCATTCATAAGTATCGTTTTCCATCCCATTTCCCCCCTAGGGTCACCCAAGATTCCCCCCTTGAGGTGATCACTCTAAAATGACGGGAATACATATCTGAGATGATAGTGGGTAGGTGTTCTCTTAGTTGTCATCAATTTGTGGTTTGGCTCAAGTTTTCCCAACCTACAACTTGTGCAATAACATATACCACCGTGGTGAACCAACCTGGTTCTGTTGATATTTGGGTACCTTGGAAAGTGGTCCCCTTGTGTTTGTGAGTCTCTAAACACAAATGGGGAGACTATTACCCTCATTACTTTACTTTATGATTCTAATTTCACTTTGACTTAGGAGATTTAAGTCAAAGGTGAAATAAGTCACTTAAGTCATTAAAGTGACATTTAATTCACTTTGTGGGTGAATTAAAGGACATAAAGAAAACTAAGGAAAGTGGGTTTCCTATGTGAGATTTTTGGATTAGATCTCACCCATTTATTAAACTTGGCTAGATTGGACCTAGGCCATTGATCTTTTAGGGTTTGGCCAAAGAGAGGCTAAAGGAGGGAATATGGAGAATTGAGATTCATTCTTCACTTGAGAGGAGAGGAGAAGGAGGAGAGCTCTTTGGCATATATCTTGAGGAGGAGAAGGC
>SNQJ01S0178406.1:8134-19349 GCA_010110895.2 Picea sitchensis | reverse complement strand
AAAAAAAAAAAAAAAAAAAGAGCACAAAAATGCACTTGGATAATTACCGTCGAAATAAAGTCCTATGATCAATCCAATGGTTTAAATGTCTTAGTAGATTATGGAGCCGCCTTTTCAATTAATGAATCAATCTATATAAAGGTTTGCTTTTGAAATTTTGGGAGTCGGGATTTTGCGAAATACAAAGGTTCAATATTGAGCATCTTCGAAGTCCCAATACCCAAACTCACGAAAGTATTAAATTGTTAAGTCGGGTTCGTTAACGATTAAGTAATATTAACAAAGAGTAAATCTCATCGCGACTTCATGATTCGGGATGCTCTTACATATAAAGGCTTCGAAGTCCCAATACCCGAAACCCCAACATTTTAAAAATAATCACGATTAATTAAGAGAGTTAAATATGATTATAGTTAATTAAAACCTGTCGCGACTTTGCATTTCTAAAGTCTTAGTTTAAGCTGCTTTAAAAGATCCCTGAGACCCGAAACGCCAAAACTTGATTAAGTGTTAGGTATGATTAATTAAGGTACTAAAGGAGGATTATACTCTAATTAATATATCACTTAAAATTAACTCAGATACATTCAAATTCTACGCTTTTCTCGAGATATCGACCATAAATGACATTAATATTTGATTTAGGGAAATGATTCCAAATAGGATCAGATTTTAATGCCCAAATATTTTTATTAAAGGAATTAAATGCGTTGTCAGTGAAGGTATACGCATGGTTTATGCGTTTAAGGCAAAAATGATTTTTAGTTCTGAATCACTTTCTTGTTTTCTTAGAGCTGGCTTAGTGAAATAACTAGTTTTTTGCATTCTCATTCTCTGTAACAGGTAACAGAACTCTAAATTTGATAATATGACTCAACAGAAAGCGCCTAAAAAAGCTATTGAAAGTTCTGGCCAGAACACGGACGTTATTTCTGATACTTCGCCCAGAAGTATAAACATAGTTAAAACCTAGACACGTGTGTTCAACACCATACAATACGAAGTGGTAAATTGTCCGGATGACTCAAGCGACAATGAAAAGGATAACTTATCTACCAAATATAATATTATCGCTCAAGCATAACTGCATAAGATAGCAACCAGGCTGAGGCTTTTACATTACATCGACATGATTAGATGGGTGTTGGATCATGTAGATATCCCGACTCGAATGATATTCAACTCTCAGAAAGTAGTTGTTAGGTCATTTCGACCGGAACACATATAGGTCATGTATAAATTGTCTAAAACCTCAAAATTCGTTTATAACGCCAGTTTTCTAGTGAATTTTAATAATAATGAGTGTGATAAGTATGGAAAGAGTCTTTCTGACCTGATCAAAGACTGGTGTTCATGCCCTGAAAAGTTTAGAGCCAAATCTCATGGCGTATATTCCATCTCATCGCTTGAACCACAGTTCATGTATATAGCCATGATGATGTGCAGAATTTATGGAAAAGAGAACACGACCCATTTCTTTCTACCATGGGTTCCCATTATTCACTCGGTGGCGGAAGTATTTTCTTTTGATTGGGCAAAGATATTGTCAAATAATCTGGCTAGTGAAATCTCAGAATACCAAACGAATAAAACCAAAGGGAAACCAACTTCATTCTTTATGTCATCTTATGTTATGGACGCTATCTGTTTCATGACACCTTTCCCGCTGATGAGCTGGAGTTGGACTCCAAACAATGTAGAACCAATTCATAATTATAATTCAAAGCTCTGGGAAGACAAGGCAAAAGATTTCTTTTATGAAATATTTAATTGGGTAGTGGTGTTGATGCATATTGTTATATTTGGTCACCCACCGCCAAGAATTTCATACAAGGTTATGGTTATCCTGGGTAAAGTAGCAGACTGGTACATAGAGGAACATTTCTCTCATATCAGAGTTTTCGGCTACTCGGTCCCTCCATATGCATTACCGCAATTTTTACCAGACAAACTGGTGTGTCGTGAAGTTGCACGACAAACTGTACTTGACAGGATTAGCAAAGAGCTAAAAGCCATGCAGAAAAAGGTATGGCCATCTTTTCCTTTGTCTATTGGTTCATTTTCCTTATTGGATTTTGGTCACTCCAAGGTGCAGGCTGCAGCTTTAGAAGAGATAAATCTGGTTAGCATTGAATTCAAGAAGCACGACACACAGAGGGTCGTGGGAAACCATATGGCCGGTTGTAATCTTAAAAAGTATGAACATGAAGAATCCCCTCATGACGAAATGTTCTAAGGGGTAAGATCTTACCAAGAAATTCTAAGTTGAGTTCGATCTCTACTACCTGGTGAAATGGCTGAGTTTTACAATTTCCAAAAACACCAGAGAAGTGGCCTACCCAAAGTATTACAAGGGAAAAGCCTAAAATATCTAGATACACAACAAGAAGAGACCCAAAGTCCAAAAGTTGGAATCTCTACCAAACAAGAAACCCTGGAAAACCTGGAGAAAGTTGAGGTCTCAACTCAGAAGGGAAATATCCCAGAGACAGAGATATTAGACAACCAGGGCAAAGATAAAAAATAGACAATAATTAAGAATGGAGAAGATAGACCGTCGTCTTCGCCTGAGAAATCAACTACTGAAGAAGCTGGGAAAAAGTTGTCCACGAAAATCGGAAACCCCATTGAGGTTGTCACACCATTACAGTTCACCAGAGGAAACCCTAATACAAAGGCAATGTTCATAAGCAATTTCATGCATATCTCTGTCGAGGAGATACCTCCCATCGAGTTCTTTTTTAGTAAGAAAAGAAAGGTCACGGTGAAGAAAGAAATGCACATGAGAGAGGGTGCAATGGTAAAAAAAAAACAGATTATTATTAGATGGGCAAAATTTGGAAGAAGAAGATTTTTCTACAGAGGTGGCAGACTCTTTGGGAGCTTTTGCAACGACCAACTTATTTTCTGTTGATAATCCGAAAGAAAGTTAAGGCAAAGGAATCGGTTGATAAATCAGTTGCGAGATCAAATAAGGAATGTAGAGAATAATATAAAAACAAGATCAGCAAAGGACTCGAACAGGCTAGAGCCAAAGACAGACAAGAAATTCAACGACTTAAATCAGATCTTGAAGAAGTACACAAGACAACTCAAGCAAGTCAAGGGCAGGTCATCCAACAAGAAGAATTAGTAAGGCAACTGCAAGCTAAATTAAGTTCTACTGAAAGCCAGGTTGTTAATATAGTAGTGTTTCAAGCCCAGGCATTGGAAGTGCATCAGAAGTTGGAAGCAGTACAACAAAGCCTGTTTTCTAAGGTAGGGATCATCCAAGATTATTTTCGAGAGATGGGTAAGTCATTAGATAATATTGGTTTCAAAGAAAAAGAGACTACTGCAGCCCGAACCACCTTTCAAAAGGCAATCGTATCTTTGGCTAGGGAAGAGGTACTAGTAACTCCAAGATTAACTGTCACAGAACAAATCAGGGGTGATATCATACTAAAGGCATGGGAGGCCAATATAGTCGAAAGTAAGAAAATGGCCAAAGAAATAAAGGGAGATTGTGAAGAGGCTTTTGATTTGCTAGATAAAAAAATCACTAGGCATTGGAAATGACGATTGTGTTGGAGTACTAGAACAAATCAATGTTTCAAAGCATCAATTAGACATCAAAGAAAGCTTAAATGAAGCTCAGATTGAAATTCCACAGTTGAAACAGGTTGACGTCACTCAAATGGATAGATGGCTGGTAAAGCCAAATCTACAGTTGCAGTCAATAAATTTCGAAGGTAAAAGGATTGAAGACAGGTTGCTGAAATTACAGAGAAAGATGTATCTTTTTGAGGCATAGGATGTGACAAAGCTTTCCATAATTTTAGTACAATTTCTAAGCAGGTGCGTCAAGTGTCTCAAGCCAGGTGAAGGAAGTAATTCAAAGAAATACTGAAGTAACACATGCATGCTCGTTCTGCCAATATGAGAAAGAGATAGAAAGGAAACAAGTGAAACGATTCAAGTTTTTATTTTGTAATCGTTAATATCTAGGAGTAAGGAGAATTTCAACAGTCTAGGGTTGGTAACCTTTTGTATAAATATAATTTCAAAAGACTTAAATAAGGCTTTTTTCTTGGCCGATGCAAATGAAGAAATTTCTCCTTTTCGAGAATTAAGATAAATTGCAAACCAGAGACTCCATATTTCGCCAATCCTGAGTTATGCGTTCTTTTCTTTCATATTCCAACATCTTTATTCGTATGTCTTTGATGAATGTTTAATCACAACTTAGTAAAACATCTACTGTGGTTATATATTTATTTAGTTATCTAATTATTTATAGATTTTGCTCTATGTTGGCTATTAGCAAATACAAGACCTGTGAGTTAGTTAGATTACCACATTTTATGCTTCATTAAAGGTTTCACATCCATTTTTCTTCTTCTGTATCAGAGTGAGATTCTTCTGTGATTGATGCCTCACTTTGCTAACAGATTTATGTTTTTCTTTCATCACATTCATTATTTTCAAATTTGACTCAGACATGGAAAACGACCTCTGAATTGTTATACTATTAATTCAATTTTAGGAATTTTTCTCATATTATTGAAAATAGAAAAAACAAACATAAAAACAACAGATCTTTTAATTTTCTTTCCTCCATGACTGTACCTGTTGCAAGACAGCCTAATATTGATCTCGGCCTCACAGATCAAACCAACATTGCATTAAACTTGTTCAATACCATTTTAGAGACCGCTAGAACCCGGGTTGAACTTGAACGTTCATGGGTAGTGATTGAATAGGACCTAAGCGTCTAGGAATGTTGGGAAGCTAGGCAAAGACAACTCATAAATCAACCATAGCTTCTTTCCCTAAAGAATTGACTTTCTTTTCATATTTTAAACTCTCTTTATTTTTCGAATGCCTTGACATTATACTTTGAAGACTTAAGTATAAACTCGGGAACACCATCTTTTTGGCGCCACTGCCAGGGAACGAAGAAACGAAGTTATTTTTTTCCTGGGAAGAACGACATTGATAAGTTTCTTTCTTTGATAGTGAACAAAGATTGAACACCTTATAAGGCTATTTTTATCCTTCACTTGGCGACTCCACGATTAATAAACTCGCTTCTAATTGAAAGAATACCAGAAAGAATCCAGACGATAAACAGGCCTCCCCTGTATCCGATCCTGAAAAACTTCTGAAAACAAGAAGATACCTTAAACAGACTGCTTCATCAACAAGTAATATTTATCAACCCAAATCCACATGGTAAAATACTAAGGATCTACTTGAACAGTCAAATACCCAACTCCTTTTCAAACAAACATCCATTGATAGAATCGAAACCCTAGAACCTGAGTTGGTGTTACCCGAATTTAAAACCGAAACTTTTCCAATTGTCTCCTTTACCAATAGAGGTAAAATATGTATCTCACTTCCTGCCTCGATTGACGTTTCATTAGTTCACGAGATTTAGTCTACAACCTCTCAGAATTCAGAAGAATATACTATATACTTTGACTCGACTCATGTTGGTTCTCCTGTGTACACATCCTCTAAGTTCGAAGAAACCAATCCCCTTTTTCCAGTTCCCTATTTTTGAAATTTCCTGTCTCCAGACGACCAGTTCTCTGAAACCGTTTCGCTTTATCCAAACATAACCAAAAGGTCACCACATATCCTTAAAAGTCTTCTCTATAATCTCCAAGTTTCACCTTCTAAATTATCAATGGTTGCGGCNGGTCCTCCCAGTCCCTCTCCATGATCTACCTGAATATTATATGAAAAATCTGTTGAAGTTTATTGGAGAGGGAGATTTAACTGCTACCGAACACATCAATTTCTTTGACCAATTTGTTGATATCCTTGGCCTCGATCATGAGGATGTTTACTCGAGGTTTCTCGTTCAAAATTTCGAAGGTCAGGGGAGAACCTGGTTCCGAGGACTCCCAGCAGGGTCCATAGGATCATATGATGAGTTAGAAAATGATTTTATTACACAATGGGGAGAAATGAAATATCATCTCTATTATCTAATCGAGTTTGGGGCTCTGAGAAATAAAAATTCAGAATCAGTTCTTGAGTTTACCCAAAGATTCAATAAATTATATAATAAAATTCCAGCTAAGGTTAAACCTTCCCAACCTGTAGCAAAAGTAACTTTTGCTAGGGATTTTGATCCGGATTTCGCTCTACTATTGAGAGAAAGGAGATATGTTGATCTCATTAAAATGCAGGATGACGATGTAGAAATCAAATAAAATATGATGGCATCGGGAAAGTTAAAAACAAAATTTGAAACAAGAAATAAAGAAACTATACGGTACAGAGAACATGCATGACCCTATGGATCTAGGAGGTCTTCAGAAGATAAGATGGATGACATGGAGAGAATAATTAAAGAATTGTCAAATAAAATCTCGAGAATGGAATTAGACCAATCAAAGAATGATCAGTTCCCTAGAAAGGATTTCAGAAGGAATCCTAACCCTCAATACAACAAAGACAACTTAAGAATGAAGATCAAAAGATTCAAACCCCGTTCAAAAATGAAAAATTTATAGGAGGAGAAGACATGCACAATTTTGAGGAGTTAGAAGAAGATACAAATAATCTTGGCGATGATTGTCAAGAACCTTATTTGACGAGACAAGATTATGAAAAATCCTTAAATACAGAATACGGATCTGAAAATGGCAAGAATAGAAATATTACAGAGGATTCAACTTATCAAGGAATCATTGATAATATAATGGTCAAACTCCAACATAAATACAATTTAAGGCCTAGAAATAGGAATATCACAACCGCCCCATCGAAGAAAATTCTTCCGAGAGGGGAAATAGACGAGGCAACTTCAAAGGCTGCTGAAAAACAAATTGATAAAACCAAGACTTCTGACACACAGTCTACCAAGACAAAGCCAACATAAACACCAGTTATTAACACAAGGAAAGAGGAGGTTCCTGTGGCTGAAACAAAAACATCACAAATAAATAAAACTGAAAAGAAGGGGATAGAAGCCCAAACCGCAGAATTTGATAAAACAACGGGAAATTTCAGTTTAGAAAATGCAATTAATAAAATCAAAATCCCTATACCTTTGGTCGAACTGGCAAAAAAAACAGTAATGCCTAAATCCATTATGGATAGACTTGGTATCGAAATCACTCGACCGTATGGAGACTTGTATTCTTTCGATACAAGAAAGGTTAAATGTGTAGGTATGATAAAATATTTAGTAGTTAATCTTGCACAGATTCCTGTAAAAAGTGTTCTAATGGATGTGGTTGTCACTGATATAACCCCAAAGTATGGCATGCTGTTATCTAGGTCTTGGAGAATCAAACTTGGAGGATCCCTCCAACTCGACATGACATACGCCAAAATCTCAATATTTGGAGGACAATTCACACGCTTTTACAGAGAAACAAGGTTGGCGTTTACGGTAAGTGATCCACTGAACCCAAATAACTACCCTGTTTATATTGCCGGTCAAGATTTAGGGAATTGTATTTTGTCTATTGATGATTATTTAGATGTATGTATAGAAGAAAATTGTACAGAAAAAGAAAAAGAAGAAAAAATAAGTAAAGATGTATATAGTTCTGGAGTTTGGAAAATGTATATTTTGATGGTGCTTCATCTTGTGAAGGAGTAGGAGTTGGAGTGTTATTTGTAGCATCCAACGATGAGTTCATCATTCCTTTTTCTTATAGATTACAGTGGGACATAGATTATACTAACAATGTATGTGAATATGAGGCCCTAGTCTTAGGATTAGAAGCTGCCAGAAAATTAAAGATTAAGAACTTAGAAGTCTATGGTGACGCTGAACTGATCATAAAACAAATTAATCGTCAATACCAGGCTAAGAACCCAAGGTTGAGATCTTATAGGAACTGTTCCTGGGATCTAATCGAGAAATTTTTCTCATCAGTTAATGTTCATTACATCCCTAGAACTGAGAATCAACAGGCAGATTCATTGGCTAAAGCAGCCTCAACCTTTGTGCCTCCAACGATTTTCAAACTTAAATACCATATAGAGATGAGACATAGACCTTCCATATCGAATAACATACAACATTGGCAGGTTTTCGAGGATGATGAAAAAATCAGGAAATTTTAAGAAATGGTGGATGACTTTGCCGAAACACATGTCGACCAAGAAAATCAGAATGGTCCTGCTTGGATCATGCAGAAAGGGGAAGATCTTCAAGAGTTTCAAGATAAGATTGTTAATCATCATATGCTTATTTTGAAAAATAATTAGATCCCCAAAGGCTTGATCCCCTTAGAGAGGTTATTTAATCATGACGACATTCCTTTGAAGTCCACCCTACAACTTCAGCCAGAAGAGGTTGAAGATTGTGATATAGGCACCAAAGAAAATCCTAGGTTGGTAAAATTATCTAAGTACCTTCCTCCTGAAATAAAAAGTAAGTATGCTGAGTTGCTTAGACAATATAAAGATGTTTTTGCTTGGTCCTACGACTAATTAAGAACTTATGACACCACTATAATGGAACACAAAATTTGTCTGAAACAAGGTGTCAAACCATTCAAGAAGAAACTCAGACAGATTAACCCTATATTGTTGCATGTGATAGAGAAAGAAGTAAAGAAGCTTCTGGACGCCAAGATCATTGTCCCACTCAGATAATTCGAGTGGGTAGCTAATTTAGTTCCAGTAAGAAAGAAAAACGGTGAAATCAGACTGTGTGTAGACTTCAGGAATCTAAACAAATCATCACTCAAAGACAATTATCCATTGCCTAAAATGGATCACGTTTTAGAGAAAGTAGTAGGAGCTAATAGAATGTCTATGCTTGATGGATTTTCAGGCTACAATCAAATCGCAGTCCATCAAGATGATAAAGAGAAAACTGTGTTCACTACCCCTTGGGGTACCTTTATGTATGACAAAATGCCTTTCGGTTTAATGAATGCAGGAGCAACTTTCCAACGAGCTATGGACATCGCCTTCGTCAGTGAAAGAGATAAGTTTTTTGTTATTTATCTTGACGATCTAACTGTTTTTTCTAAATCTGATGCAGAACATCTAGTACACCTCAAGCAAACTTTCAAAAAATGTCGCAAATTTGGTTTGTCTTTGAATTCCAAGAAATCTCATTTTGCAATGCAAGAAGGTAAACTCTTGGGCCATATAGTGTCTAGAGATGGAATTAAAATTGACCCAAAAACGATTGAAGCAATAGATACTATAAATATTCTCAGGAATAGGAAAGAAATTCAGTCATTTTTAGGGAAAATAATTTTTTTGAGAAGATTCATTTCGAATTTCGTTGAAATTGTAAAATTGATTACATATATGATTAAGAAGGACAACGAGGTAAGGTGGAAAACGAGGCTAAGGTGTCATTCGAACGTATTATGAAGGTCATAGGTGAAGCACCAGTACTGACAAGTCCTGATTATTTGAAAGAATTTTTTTATTTTTTCATTTGCTTCTAAGCATACTATTCTAGTCGTATTGTTATAGAAGAATGACGATGGTTTTGAGCAGCCAATTGTGTTCTTTAGTAAAAGTATCAGAGATGATGAGATAAAATATGATATATTGGAAAAGAAAGCTTACACAATGGTGAAAGCCCTCAAAGATTTTAGAACCTATGTACTACATTCAAAGATTATTCCTTATGTACCCACCAGTTCTGTTAAGGATATACTGGTTCAATATGATAACGATGGAAGGAGAGGCAGATGGTTAGCCAAAATTCAGGAGTTCGACCTGGAAGTTAAACCAACTAAACTTACTAAAGTTCAGGGCTTGGCTAAATTGTTGGCTGAATCAAATATGAAAGCACTCGGAATAAATCCTCTGCAAGAGAACGAAGGATTTTTAGAGATAAACGAACTCGATGTCACTGTGCCCACAACTAAAATTCTAGAAAATTTATCTTCTTCAGTTTGGTACAACGACATTGTTTCTTATTTACTGGCCCTTTAGTGCCCTAGCGACCTAACCCCATATAAAGCTAGGACATTGAAGTTACACGCTGTAAAATATTGTGTTATAGATGGTCAATTGTATTGGAAAGATCCCCTAGGTTTCTTACTGAGTTGTTTAGTAGAATCTGAAACAGAAAAAATTATAAATGAATTCCATGAAGGAGTGTGTGGAGGACACCACGCCTAGAGAGAAACAGCTTATAAAATCTTAAGAGTCGGGTATTACTGGTCGAAATTATTCACTGATGTAAACACTAAAGTCATAACTTGTAATCCTTGTTAGTTGTTTACAGGCAAGCAGAAAATTCTGGCATTACCTTTAGTTCCAGTTAAAACTGAAGCTCCATTTCAGCAATGGGGTCTTGATTTTATTGGAAAAATCCATCCACACTTGAGTGTTCAATATAAATGGATTCTGACCGCTACAGACTATTTTACTAAATGGGTGGACGTTATTCCTATGCAAAATGCAACAAACACAGTAGTGATCAGTTTTTTGGAGGAGAATATTTTATCAAGATTTGGATGTCCTCGAAAAATAGTTACTGATAATGCTCAGACCTTCAAATCCATGGCCATGATAAGTTTTTTCCAAAAATATAACATTGTGCTAGGACACTCCACGGCCTACTATCCACAGGGCAATGGATTAGTTGAGTCATCTAACAAAATCATGATCACTATAATTAAGAAAGACCGAAAATAAGAAAGCATGGCATGTACATTTAAAATATGCTTTACGGGCTAACAAGATAGGCACAAAATGGTCAATCAAAATGTCTCCATTTCATATGGTATATGGTACTGACATCATTTTACCCATAAATCTAGTGGTGCCAGTAATGGAACTCTGGCAAGACTCAAAAGAAGAGCCAAATGACATTACCAGGAGGATAAATCAATTGATTGAAATTCATCAAAATAGGGCTAAAGTAGATGAAAAACTACAGAAATATCGAGATAATATGAAAGCCTTATTTGACCAAAAAGCTAAATATAGGGAATTACTCCTTGGTGATTTGGTTCTAAAATGGGAATCCATAAAAGAGGATGCTGAGAAACATGGTAAGTTTGATCAGATCTGGTGCAGACCATACAAAATTACAGCTTCTGAGGGAAAGAATGCATTTTTGTTAGAAAATCTCGACGGAAAGATTCTTAACACCCCTATCAATGGGCGATACCTCAAGCACTTCATGCAGTAATATGTCTTTGAACTCTCATTGTACATATCGGTTTGTTTTCATGTTTTGTTTATAGTTACCTTTCATTCGGTAAGTTTTTTTTTTTACTGT